>CAOLHI010004520.1:0-112107 GCA_948474755.1 Ctenosaura bakeri
TTTCTTTCACAGTGGGAAAGCAGACAAAACACTATGCAGCCTGAATAGTCATGCCAAAATGGAATTGCAGGTTGGTGATTTTTTTAAGAAAAAACATTGTTATGAAATGAGATCTAGATGAAAGACACATTTTTTAGTCTACATTTGATTGCTAATCCTAACTAGAGCAGAATCACAGGAGCAATGGGATTTGCATTACTGCTCAGTTAGCATTCAGTGGATGTGCTTTGGTTGAGACTAGAACTTGAATTTAGGCTTTACTATTAGAAGGCTTTTTTTGTTTGCATAATATTTGTCTTCTTCAACCTGGTGCCCATCAGACTTTTTCAATTACAATCTCTATTAGGTACAATATCCAGAGATGATATAGCAGAGATGATATGGAAAGCAGCTGCTTATAGATTTCCCTAAACAGTGCACAGATTTGCAGGTGATGAAGGGGAAGTCATTCAAAGGACCGTGAGATAAATCTGTCCCCTCTTAACTCTAATAAGGCCACAAAGAAGTGCTACTGGATATGGTTTCGCTCAGACAAAGGCCATTTCTGCACTATAGCCTGCCCCTCCCGAAACTGCAAACCCCAGGATTCCATAGGATGTTGCAAGTGGAATAATAGCGCTATAATAGTCTAGTGCGGAAATGGCCAAGGTGAGTGCTACGTCTACAACAACTTCAAAGTTTCAGTCTGTCAAACGAGTTATTCAAACTAGTAGATATGGATATGGATTCCAAATATCTAACAATAATATATATATTTTTTCCAGCTGAGAATTATGTGATGGAATTCTGGGAGTGTGGCTATCTTGAGTGCCAAAGCAGCCTAGCAACAGGCTGCCAGATAACCAGAATAGCCCCTCAGGGGAGAAACCCAGCCCAATAGTGTGAGGGGGGTCTGGTGGCTGAGAGGAAAAGATATATCATGGTAAATGTTACAGAACAGAGATAGAGACCCACGGATTAAGGAAAACGTTTATTGTAGCCAGCACAATGTCTCAGTGGGATTGTTCCCAAAAGTCTGAGTCCCGCCTCTTCATTTTCACAGCGATTTATACATTTTCCAGTACAGTCATCACATGTTCAAGAAAGGAAACTGATGCATACAAAGGTTCCCACCATTCTCTAGCGTAATCTTACAAATGTTGCAAAGTAAAGGAAGCATAGCAAGCCACATTCCATCCTCCCTAACATTCTATCTTACAGGGTTCTATTGTATTCCTTTCAAACACAGAGAGACTTCAACTGCAGAGAAAATTAACTGCTTTTTCCCATACCTTGAGGTCATCTAGGCTGACCCACCACAGTAAACTCCGATTGTCTTTTGTGAGTTCTTCAGTAAGAAGGAACTTTGGAGTAAAGTCCCTCAGTCAACCAAGGAGTTTGTCTGGGTGAGAAAGGCTTAATTCTTAGGAAAAGGCTAGAGAGAGGCAGAAGGCTAATTAAGTTCTTATAGAATCTGGTCAGAAAGTGTGATCTAGATTGAGGAGTTGATCTTTTGGTATGAGTGTAGCCAAAGGGGTATTTGCTTATGCTTATGCTTATATGAGAGGTTAAAGACATAAAGAAAGTGACTAAAAGTACTCTGAAGAACTGTATTAATTTTGTCATGCATATGAACTTTGTTCTGTATGTTATCTTAATAAATATTACAGTTTATTTTTATAAATTCTGAGTCAGCTGAGTGGTATACAGTTTTTAAAAAACACACAGAAAACACACTTCCATAGAACTATTAAGGGGTTCTAAATAACCATTGAAAAGCCTCACTCTTTTACACAAAAGTGGTTTTATACAGGGGAAAGGCAGAGATGTATGGAAAAGACAGGACACCTTATCAGATTGGGAAACTGCCATACCAATCTGGGAGAGAGAGATGTAAACCTCTATCACAATACAGTATCAGTTTATGCCTGTTATAATGAGAGGAAAGGGCAACAGCATAGAGACAGAAGGAAGAGCTAGAACATAGAAAGAGTGAAAGAGGCACCCTGTAGGTGAGTTTGCAAGACATTAAGTTGTCTATAAAATTTAAATTACATGCAACATTATTTTTAATGCATGGATTTAAAAAAATATCACTACAAAAGAAAACTGGTTATATAAAACAATCAGTTCCCAAATATCTGCTGGCCTTGAAACATCTCAATGTGACAATGAAAATAACACATAGAAGGAGCCAACCTAGTCTCCCTGGGAAGGACTTCCGAGTCTAGGAGCAGTCACATAGAAGGTCCTCGCCTGTTCCCAGTTAGTGTCCCTGCAAAAGATGGTGAGATTGAAAGAAATGCCTCTCTCAAAGATCTTAGAATTTGGACAGCCTATATGGGAAAACACAGTCTTTCAAATAGTTTTATAGAGCTTTATAGGTCATAGCTCTGCTCCAGGACTGGTAACTACTCTACATTCAAAATCTCTCTCTATCCAACTTTTCTCACTTCTCCCTTTACTAGGCTTGCATGGCTCATAAGACAGCTTGATTTTTTCAGTGTGTGTCAGTGGATTTCCAATAAAAACACTCTGGCCATTTCTGCATGGGGTTTTTAAAAGGGTGCAGTCTGTCCTCCTCCGAGGAGGTCTGCACCTGGGAGCAGACTGGGTCGGACCTACTTAACATAGATCCACACCTCAGCCTGCTCTGGAACAACCCCAGGTGGTCGTCCAGCATGCTTTTGAAAAACTGCTAAAAACAGGTCTTTCAAAAGCACAGAGCGTGTCACTGCGAGCCTGCTCCCTTATGCAGATTTGCAGGCTCGGCCCAATGTGAACCTGCAATCTGCTGGGGGCGGGCTTTAGGCTGGCAGGCTTCAGTGGTTGGTCGAGACCCTTGATCAACCGGAAGCCGCCATTTGGGATGCCAGAGCAGTGCGTATCGACGAGCATGCACTGCTCCGGACTGGCATGGACGGGACCAGGGAGCCAAAAAGTCCAGTAAGTAGAGGCATTCCCTTGCCCCGTGCAGAAATGGCCTCTGTTTAAACCTTCCACTGGAGTCTTGCAGTGAGTGCTGGTATAACAAAGGTGAAAAGATCCTGTAGTTACCCTCCTCTTGCACTCTTCTCCCCCAGGCATCTATTGACCTGTAATTTCCCCAAATTCTAAGGAGATGCGGGCACTGCTGGTGCACCTCAAGGTCCCCCACCTTTTGGGGTTATAATAACTAGTACTTTGAGATGTGCATGAAAACAGATTGGCAGCCCCTGGAGCTATTGTAACATGGGGGTAATTTGGTCTCTGTAACTTGCCCCATTTAACACTTTGGCTGGAGCTCCTTGGACCAGTTGAAGTTTACAAACATGCTTCAAACTCAGTCCCATTATAGTAGTCCAAACAATGTACTACTGTGGCAAAGTCAGTCATCCTGAAGAATAGATGTAGCTGCTGTACTAGTTTTAATTTTAATTTAAATGCACCCGTGGCCACAGCCAAAACCTGAGCATCCAGATTCAAAGCTGAGTCCAGGAGTACAACCACACTGTGATCTTGCATTTTTAGGGGGTGGGGGTAACCCAGCTCCAGGTTCAGTTCCTGATATGCCTTGCAACTGACCAGGAACACCTCTGTCTTATCTGGATTAAGCTGCAGTTTGCTCTCAACCAGTCCACTACTGTCATTTCGTTTTGTTTTTTTGTTTTTGTTTGCTTTTGTTTTATTTCAGGAAAAAAAGCTGCAATCTTATTTCTTCCTAGCTGAGATAAAGCATCCAAAGGTTCAGTAAAGTGAAAAGGAGCGCAAGAGATATCAGTGTCTCTTGACCCCTAGTAGATGTTCCTGTTCAGACCTGCTGGGTCTATAAAGCACTAAAAGATTACTTTTTCTTCACTTTATAGGGGAGGACTGGTTCTTGATATTCCTCCCAGAACATCTCTGTATAGAAGGGCTTTTACTTCACACCATGCATCTCCCCAACATTAATTCTTATGAAGGGTGGATCTTGAAAAGAAGATTGAGCCCTCTTATAATTTTCACATTCCCAAAATATTGATCAGCACTTCACCCCAGCAGAGTATTAAACTGGGGAGCAGTAGGATAATAAAATCTATTGCTTAGAAACCAGCTGTCTTAGTAGCTGTAGGTTATTCACTTATGCCCACTTTGCTGAATAACACATTGATATGCTGGAAATGACAGTGTGCCATACTGGCTGCTGTGTTGTCCACCCTGATAATAAAATTCTGGCCTTCACAAGGGGAAAACCCATACAGTGGTATGTTCTTCTTCCAGCTGCTCTGGCAGCAATCATACATTGTTATTTCATTTTTATGTTCCACAAAAATCCCCCAGCTCAGAGCTAACCTTTTTTTCCTTTAAAAAACAAAGAAAATAATAGAACACAAGGACAGTTAGGAGATGCTGAAGTGTCTTTTTATTAACTTGAAATGTTTCATGTTTCTGTAAATAACACTGACATCAAAATTTTCCTGCATGTGATTCTGGGAATTTCCCTGCCAAATGGAGTGAATAAATTGTCTATACTGAGATACATATGCAGATGCTCAAGGAGTACTGAAACATGAAAGGAGAAAGTCTCCTTGGAAACAAGCATAAATAGGGGGGTGGAGGGAATGAAAGATGCTCTGTGGAAATAAAAGACATTTTTTGTCTTCCCATTAGGAGGTTTTGTTTTGTGGATGGCTATCATTTGTGAGAGATCCAGTGTAGTGTAATGGTTTGACAGTTGCACTAGGAGAGACTGGGGCTCAAATTCTCTGGGAGACTGGGGTTCCAGTTTCTGTTCACCCGTGGAAACCCACTGGGTGACCTTGGCCAAGTCTCAGCCTCAGAGGAAGACAAGGCAAAACCCCCTTTGAACAAATTCTGCCAAGACAACCCCATGACAGGGTTGCCATAAATCAGATATGACTTGAAGACACACAACAACAACAACAACAACAACAACAACAATTTATTCAGGAATAAGGCACTACTTTGAACAATGTGATACAGTTAAAAGTGAAATTACAAATATCTAAAAGCACAAGTCTAAAAGCTGCACATCTAAATTTAGAAATTTATAAAATCACATTAAGATGTCTACTAAAATACAATATAAGCAAGCAGAAAGAAAGGATATATCTGTGTTATTTCTTGATGGCTCATACAAATAGGTCTGTTTTTAATTGATGGGTGAGAGACAAAAGAAGATAGTCACTGCTGTGAGGAGAGTTCTATGATCAGCATGCCATCACTGAGGAGGCTTTCCATGTATGACAGACCTACAAGACTCAAGGATTTGTCTAAAACCAGAACAGGTTCCACTAAAACTGGAAATTAGAATCCAGACTCAATTGCTGGTCCCAACTAGAGCAGACCTATTGAATCAATTGCTGATGGATACAAGCCAAATTTTTATGCAAATCCCTTTGATTCATTGGGTCCATTCTAGCTGAGTCTAGCAACTGAATTTAGGTTAGAAGCAGCATGATTTGACAGTGGATTGAGTATAGGAGTGAAACAGAGAAAGAAGACACATACAGAACAAAGGATGACAAACGATGAGGGAAAATATAAGGAGAAGAAAGACTTTGGTACGATAAGAAAGCATTCAAGTGCAGATATCAGTTGTGAAACTTGAAGAAAGGAAGATTTTTCTGATGAAGGGATGTGGAGATGGGTTCTACTAATGTGCTATTAAAAGCTATGAGACTTGTTTGGACAACTTGGGGTAATAAGAATAACAGAAGATCTATAACATCTACAATGGTAGATTTCTCTTGATAAGAAGGGAAAAGCAGACAAATAGTTTTTCCTCATGAAAACATTGAAACAATGGTTATTCATTTCTGTTGCTTTGTTGGTTAGTCAACATAATGAATATTGTTTCTACATGAAAGAAAGGGAAGGAAGGATGGACAGAAGGGAGTAAGGAGAATGACAGAAGAAAACTATCAAAGGGAAGAATCACTAAACATCCATTCTGCAGATTCTGTAGGCTTCCTTTTCCAACCTACTTCCATGGATAAATGCATTGAGTGATTATAGTTATTCCATAATATTCTAGCATTTGAAGTCTTCAGCCTGTGCCCATTAGAAGTAATACAGTAACTTCCTGACCTAACAGCTTCAAATGCGGGGTGGTGGTGGTGGGGGTGGGTGGGTGGGAAGCATATATGTGCTGAAGTTATCAACACTTGGTAGAACATCTCAGGCTCTCTTATTTAGAGAGAGAGAGATAAATGGGAACATAAAGTATTCTGCTGCACTGTAAAAAGAAACTTTCCTTATCTGTAAGGGAATACCATTGATCTGACGATGACCTTCATAAGTAAGGCAAAGTCTGTATGCAATGAAGTTACTTTACAGATAGAAAAGACTATTTCCCTCGATACAAAGCAGATTTCAACTTTATGTAGAATTGTCTTGTGTGGGTACATCCAATTTAGTTTTATAGAATAGATATAATGGTGCCTGGAATAATTATGAAACTTTCAGTTCCTCTAGACAATCCTAGAGATGATGTGGAATGTGTAAATCAATTGTTGTATGCCTTCTGCTCTCAAGGTTTAATTGTATTCCAGAAAATTTATTGGGTTTGTGAATAACCTCAGCTCTGGAATATGTAAGTAAAGAAAATAAATAAATAAACGTAAATAAATAAAAATGATTAAGCATTTTCAGATTTAGATTGCTTTGTTCCCTGCCTGACTCAACAGAAGTTATGAAGACAAATTTGAAGCTCTGAGTAGAGATATCCAGGTTGTCTGAGAAAAGAGAACAGAGCAACAGATTCAGACTCTGGAGGTCTCCCAAGAGCCAAACCTGGCAGTTTCTCTGAAGGCAGGGTTGGGCAAATTCAGTGGGCATTTCTGGCACTGAAGATCATCCTGGCCTACATCAGAAATGAGCAGGAAAATGTGAGGGGAAAAAGAAGAAAAGAGAAAGAGGGGATAAAAATAAAGAGAAATCTAGAAGTGCCTAAAGTTCACTTCTGCTTTTGAAATGTTTCCTTTATAGACAGTGCAGTTGGTCTCTCCCACCTGTGTAAGAGGTGAATTGCTATTTCTGAAGACTTTCGACAGAGATAATTCATCATATTTTTTGCATTCTGGGTATTCTAAGGCCATTTCCACACCGGGCATTTAAAATGGTGCAGAGCAACCTCCAACGGAGGTCTTCTGCACCATATAGTGGACTGGGGTGGACTACTTTTTGTAGTTCCACACGTCAGTCCAGTTCTGTGCAACCGGAACTGGTCGTGCAGCATGCTTTTTAAAAACCTCTTTTAAGAAGTTTTTCAAAAGCACAAAGCAGGCAACCCCATCCCGCTTCGTTGCCGCACTCCAGAGCAGATTTTCAGGCGCGCGCAAGTGCGTGCCTGCAGATCTTCTGGGGGTGAGCTTTCGGCTGGTGAGCTTCTCCAGTTGGTGGAGAGCCTCCACCAACTGGAAGCCGCCATTTTGGACACCGGAGAACTGTGGAGCACTGAACTCGTGCTGCTGCTCTTCGCGACAGACTCACCCAGACGCAGGAAAAATCCGGTGAGTCCCATTTCTGCCCGATAAACACCCCATGTGCGGAAAGGGCCTAAGACAGGTCCTAAAAACTCAGCCCTGACAGCTGCATGTGGTTCCAGAGTCATGCCTATCATAAAAGATAGCTTTTGTCAGTAAACTTCAAGCTGGTATGTTTTTAGTCCTACTGCCCCCAGCTACAACTTCTCTACAGTTGAATCTAACTGATGGGCTGAAAAACCTTTCTCTAGAATTTGGGTATGGCTATACAAGTCTCTTTGGGAGAAAGGATAGCTCAAATTTGGGGTCAAACTACATGTTCCATTAAATATATAATCTACTGCTTCCCCCTTTTTTCCCCTCAAAAGTAAAAACAGGGGCAGATCTTAACCAAAATCACAATATATAGACAGAGATAGTTTACTCTTCTCTTTCCTGTCGTGCCTCCAAGATTACTACTTTTTCATTACTGATTTCCTTCTCAAAAGAAGAAAAACAATTAGCAATCCTGACAGCTTTCTTCCTTTTGCAAGGTAGCATTCAAAAATCACACAGTTGCTGAAGACTGTTCACTTGATTCACTTGATTAATTTATTTGCACAAAATTTGCTCTTTTTTTTTTTTTTGATACAAACAATAGAATTTTTCTGTGCTGGAAACAGCCTTTTTTCTGATTAGGGAATTATATTACTGCTCACAAATATTGCTCTCTAAGTAGAAATACTGTTCCTTGTGCTGAAAATACTGCTCGCTAGGGGCTCAATCTTTCCAACTTTGGCACCTTTTTTAGTGCAGAAAACAATATTTAATGTGCAAGGAACAGCGTCATGTGCATATAAAATAATACTGATGTGCAGATTTATTTGTGTGTGTGTGTGCAAAATAATTCATATCTTAATTTTGTGCCGAATAATTTCTGAACTGTAAAGATTCTTGTTAGTCCATAAGGTTTTCCCAACCACTTCCAATACATTTTTTACTCTTTCCCAAATAATTTCAAATATTATTTCCATCCATACTTGCCTTAGCACAGTTAAGAGAGAGGCAAAAACCTCCCTTCACTGAGCATTGGTCAGCTCTGGAAGTTCCCAATACTCCTGATGAAGAAGAAAACATTTCTTTCGTTCTTGGACATTTTTACAGTGTTGATGGGAATGGTGAGGGCATATTAAATTTCTGTATGTCTTGTGCTTGAAATCTAAGAAACCCTGGTTGATGGGTGGGCAGGATGAAATTTTGAAGTCTGCAGCATCAACACCTAAGGTATGTTTCAGTTTTGAGAATTTTTTTTTTTATATATAAACTAAAAAAGCGTGTTAGTCTTAGAGTAAGGAGAGATTGTGTGATCATTAAGCTGCATTGCAATAATCTTTCTAAGCACAGCAATCATTGCTATGAAACATATCGGTAAAATCACTGCAATTATATGTATTGAAGCTATGCCAATGAGACTAAAGTATGTCTTCCAGGAAGAGATAAAGACTCTGCTCAGATCATCTGACAAGATAACTGTATCTCTTGTGCAGCTACTTAGTTAGGAAAGCAATGAGTGAGGGATGAGATATGGGTGAGTGATGGTACAATATTTTATCTCTTGCCCTCCCATCAAATGTTATCAAAATAGCCAGTATACACTGTCATACAGAAGCAGTAGCTTATTCAGAATGTGAAAAGTTACTTTTAAAAAGTGGTCACAATTATAATTCCCAGATTCAAAAAGCAGTTAATCACCATTATAGATAGAATTGTAGAAGTAACATTTTGATTTTTTTCTCAAAAATATCCACAGTATTACTTTTTGTTTCTTCTGCAAAAGTCTAAATGTTACATGCCATTATGTATGTTATGTTACATTATGTTACATGCCTGTGTTATGTACTACACAGTCCCCACATCCAGCTTGTCATTGTCACAGTATCTACAACAGTGCATGAAGCAGCAGCATTAGCCTGATTTTGAAACATGCTAGTTTTTTTTTTCTGCAACATTTAGCAAGACTATAATAATTGCAAAAGTAACTAAAATTACAGTTATACTGTGAAACAAACTCTTTAAAAGCTGCAAACACAAATGTTAAACCTTAGTAATTTGGAAAAGAAAGTAATTAAAATATTTAATAACTTCTAAACTCTGGTTATAACTGAGGCCCTAAACATATTGGACTCTTGCACACTGCACAATTACAGCAGTATGACTCCATGGCTGTGTCCTCTTGAATCTTGGTATTTGTAGATTACTGAAGCACTCGAGTTCTCTATCTAAAAATTTTAAATGCTTCTCCATCATCTCCAGGCCCCAGGTTTCTAAATGATAAACTATGGAAGTTTAAGTGCAATCATAGTTCTGTAAATGTGCAGTATGAAAGGACCTATTCTTTCTTTCTTTCTTTTTTGTGTAAAATATTTTTATTAAAAAAATTACAAAATAGACAAAGTCAATGTTCTCTTTAAAACAAAAGAGTGAAAAACAAAACATAAAAACCAAAATGTACATACTACACAAAAAATATAGTAGATCAAGTTTTAACTTAACAACTTATAAACAATTTACAGACAACGTAAGACATACAATATACGCATTTCATAATACAAACTCTTACCTAGGTTTCACAATCTGTCCATTTTCTTAACTTGATTAACTTAACTATCCACCTTAAGGAGCCCTTGATTATAATGCTAACAAATCTAAAAAATAACAAAGTGACCTGACATGCAAACACATGACTCACTGGACTTATTCTGACAAGTCATGCCTCCGTTCCATTTTCATGGAGGCAGCAGGTGTTGGGGCAATTGCAATGCAAAGATGGCACGCTATGCAGTAAGAGCTTCCAAACATGAAGCATCTCTTGTGACAAGTGTATTGTACACAATAGCAAACAGCCCCACTAAAAATGAATCTTATAATATAATATATAACCTAGAAAGGAATGCTATGGAATTATATTCACTTTGGAATCCTGTTAAGCACCACTGGTTCAGGTACTAGAGGAAGTATTCTAAAGGATGACGGGGGAAGTTGGAAAGAGGTCTAAGGGAGATCGCTTCCCTCAGCTGGTCCCTCACTAGGTCTCCCCCCTTTGCTTTACGCTTCTCTGAGGACAAATCTAAACAGGCTACAGGTCAAATAAAGTTGCATTTAACCCAAACCTTGTTATATGGACTCCTTATTTAATTGGCTGGTCAGCGATGATGCTGAGTCCTTTGAATGTTCAGATTCAAAGAAGGAAGTTTAAAAAAAAATACAGAGAAAAATACATCCTGTTGGAGCCCCATCACCAGGATGTCAGCTAATGATTTCTCACCATTAGAGATGTAAAGAATATTCACAAATATTATCATCCTCGATATATCAAGACACTCTGTATAGAAAATGGCCAACCACTGCACAATTTTTGGAACTTTTTTTCCCCAAAAATAATTGTGCAAAAGACATTTTGTGTAGAAACATGGCTTTGTGCAAAATACACTGTTTTCTAAAAATTGTTGGCCTTTTCACAGAAAGCCTTTTTTAATAAAAAGATTTATATTTTTTATAAAAATCATGGGTTTTTTTGTGTGTAAACAATTTTTTTGTAAAGCAGTCCTTTAGCATAAAAAAATTATAAAAATATGCAGAAATTCTCACAATCTAATCTAGTGGAGAGAAGACATTTCCAATTATTTGTTTATGCATGTAGGAATGAAACAAGAAATTAAATAAGCAGAGGCTTAGATTAATGCTTACCAGATCATTGCTCCTGAGAAGAGTTTCACTCAGTCATGGGGGGCCAACACAGCACCTGCTAGCTCTGGAGTAAATTTCGTTTTTGTTTTTTGTTTTTTTGTTTCTTCACCTTTACTAATGGAAAAGTTACCCTGTGGATGCAGGAAAAGATTGTGGGGGAGGGGGAATAAAACCTTTACAAACATCATCTGAAAATGAGGGTCTAGTTGAGCCCCTGTACCCCCCCCCTTTGTCCTGAAGATGATGGCAGCTTGCCATTCTTGGAGAGGAAGCTAATCATGTTGCCAAAAAGCTGTCAAGGTCTACCCTCTGATAGCCTCAGAGGTGAATGGAACTTTTAGTTTCTCCTTCCTTATAGTTGCAATTGGTAGGAAAAAGTTGGGGCTTTTCCATCCTATACTGTAACAGTGCTATTGTTCCACTTTCAACATCCTATGGAATCCTGAGTTTGCAGATTAGGGAGGGGAATTTAGAATTCTCAGTCAGAGAGTTCCTTGGCCTCAGTAAACTACAAACCCTAGAATTCCACAGGATGTTGAAAGTGGAATAATAGCACTATAACTGTAGTGCAGAAAGGCCCTCAGATTCAGTAATGGTAATTGAAAGAAGCAGAGGAGCTTAAGTCAAATCCTTTTCTCCAATAGTAGCCTTGAGGGTGAAGAACGTTTGAGCATTCCTTAACCTTCTGAAGTAATTATTTGTGTATTTATGAATATATGTGTGGGGGGAGGAAGTGGGGGTATTGCTTAGAAGCCATATGTACTGCTGTATCCTATTCCTGAGCCCCAGTCTTCTCCCTTCTAACATGTCCTTCCAAATGTTTGTTTCAAAAATGAAAAGGAAAGCCTAAAATGGTAATGGCTGGAAGGAAAGAATGAGGAATAAGAAGAGAATGAGACAGAGCAATCTTTGCTCCACTCCCCTTTCCTTTCTCTCCAAGAAATCAAGGTGCTAGTAGGAGAAAGAAGGAATAGCAAGTGTCCAGCGCTTTCTTTTGCCTCACAGTTCATCTTCCTGCACATCTGCCTCGTAGGAGATCTACATCTGTAAATAATAAACAATGATGTTTTACTCATTAGAGGAAGCTCAAGAAGAAATGGCAGGGAGTGTTGAGAGAATGTTTATAGTGTCCTAAAGAGCTTTCTCTTTTTGTCTCCCTCAGCATGGCTCATTTTATCAAGCTTTTTTGGAGCATTTGTTTTCATGCTGGCAGCTAGAAGCCTGGACAGGGTATAAATAGGAAATAGGCATTTTATCTCATCTCTGAAAACAAAGAATTTCTGACAGCCAAGCAAAGAAAGAAATAGATTTGTTGGTCACTTATTACTGCCTCTTGGCAACATATATTAGAGCAGTAGGACCACTTAGGTTATTTAAACCTATGTGACATGAGTGTACATTCCCCAGGCAGTCTGCTTGCAAGCAATCTATGACAGACAATAGCACCATGAGATAAAGTGGAAATGACAGAATCCATAAAACAAACAGCACATTTGCCTGAAGACTCAGATGGTCAGACAAAAGGCTGCAATAGAGAATGGCTTAAATGTAAAAGATTTCACCTTACACGTTTTTCAGATGAGCCAGACACTTTCTGAAAGTGGTGTTGTTTCTGCTCTCTTTCTGTCCTTCTCTTTCCCTACACAAAGGAGAAAAGAAAATGATCCACTTCCTATTTTACTAAGCAAAATGGACATTTGGGTAGCAACATGAAAGGGTAGAAGATATGGCTCTGATGTGTTTTCTTCCTCCTGAAAAGAAACAACTAGTTCAGAGCAACATCCATTCTTTTTGGCCCCAGGCCAAAGACAGAGAAAGCTCAGACAAAAGTTAAGTTTGATTTAGAAAGCAGAGTTTACCTGTTGTTCCAAGCAATCATGGAACAGTCTTTATCTTTTAAATAAAACCATCTGTGGATAGCAAGAGCACATTCTGGAATTGGACTCACATGTCTGTTTGGGTAAGATTAGACAAAACTGAATCACGGTCAGGCTACATGTTAATGGCAACATGACTTTTTAAAGTATGCTTGACTTTTTTTTCACAAATGGTTCCCATGCCTAGCGCAATTTGGATTGGAACTATGTATATGAAACAAAGGGAATTATCTCTTATATTCTGTAGCATGTCTTACAAGAGATTGCCTTCTGCTATAAGTTCCCAAATGAAAAGCAATGAGACAAAACACTGATTCACTCTTCAGGAACAATAGGTCTACTCTAATTAGGGTGTTTTGATGTGTAATTTATATCCTGAGCAAGAGGCGATTTTTAAGACACAAAAACAATTGGCAAAGAGGTAGGTAAAGCTGCATTTAATATACTATGTGTTCAGTTAATATACAGAATATATAATATTAGACTCAGAGAAATTTGAGGGAAGGAACTTCAAAATTTTAAGATGACACAATACTACTAGCATAAAATAGGAGTGACTTTGAATGATGATTGAAGTAAAGAAAGAATTTATTTATATAGTGTATGGCTGGGAAAGTGGAACAATTACAATAAATACAGAATCTACATATTTGAAATGGTGCTGGAGAAGAATTCTGCATATATTATGGGCCATCAAAAGGACAAATAAATGATTCCTAAAGTAGATTGAGCCTGAACTCCCCATAGAAGCCAAAATGACACAACTGGGTCTGTTGTACTTTGGACCTGTCAAGAGACAACATTGGAAAAGGATGATAAAGTTGTAAAGTAGGAGGCAATAGGGAAAGGGGAATGCTACCCTGTTTACTGGGGGTCCTGTGAGGGACACCAAAGTGCGCTCTCAAAATATCAAAAGGTGGGGAAATTAGCACAGAGCATGGCTGGCAATGCAAGAGGCAGGGCAACGCAGCGAGATCTTGAACCCAACGTCTACGGGGTCAGGCCGAGTCAAGGAGCAGACAGAGGTTGAACTAACAATGGAGATCTTTATTCAAATACAATCAAATGGTGTATGCAGCACACTCACACAGATAACTATAGAAAATAAAGGTGGGAGTGAGACAGAGGGATTTGTAAGAAGGATTGTTGATTTGGGTGATCCTACACCTGTCCTGAAGCCCGGGTAGCTCACTGCGGAAGTTTGGAGGTGCGTAGTCTCAGTACGTGGGACTGAGGAGAAGGCTTGCTAAGCACAGCGGCAGCAAGGCTGGAGGGAAATCGGGGCGATCCGAGCGATCCAAGGAAGGTCTCGGAATCAGGGATTTTTATAGGGAAAATGTAGCCATAGGCTAGTCCATACCTGGGGGAAAACAATGAGTTTCGGGCTGGAGACAAAGCTTCCGAAAGATCAGAATTTAGCATGATTCAGTTAGTTCCAAATTGACAAAGGAGTAGACAGTATGCAAATGCAGAGTGCTTGACAGATGAAGATTCTCATAATCAAGCCTCCTGCTTGGGGCAGGGAGTTCTTTGTAAGTAGCGTGCATACATAATAGCGTGCTTGCCGGGAGGTCTCCTAAAGTGGTCATCTGGCTATTTCTGGCCTGCCTGGGTGGGAAATGGAATGTCCAGTGATTAGTGGCCGTGCCTAGTTTCGTGCTTGTCCGGGGGCCTCACAAACACGTAGAGAGGGATGGTAGAAGAGAGCCAAATTATTGATATCAAAGTGATATCTAATGTCACCCCGAGTATGGCTTAGGAACTGCAGTAACAGGAAGACCACATTAGAAATGTGATAAGAAGCTGTGCCCCTGAGTTTTTAAGACCTGAGCAGCTCCATTGATGCTTAGGGATCATAGAGATCTCTCATTCATAGGGGTGTCAAAAGCTGAACCTATATCGACAGCAAACAACAACTAGTTGGATCTAGCAATTGCACTTAAGCTATTTTCACTTTTACATATAGCATTTGCAGGATCAAATGCCTGCGATGAGAAGATGCAATCTTAGGCATGCTTTAAAAAATGTTTTAGTGCAATCTACAAAAGTACTTAACAACATCCAGACTGACTAAAAAGACCAGAACACCTTGAATTTTGTTTCTGTTCTTTCTGATTTTAATTCATCTCAGAATATTTTCTTTTGGCTTCAGGTACAATTAGAGATGTTTTATACAAGTTCTTTATGTCAGTTTATTTTAATCCAGTATAAAATCAGAAAGAACAGGAACAAAATCTGGGACTTTTCAATTAGTCTGGATTAGTTTACTAGACAAATGAGTAAAAAATAAAATGGAAACCATGTGCAGTGAAACAGATTCGTGAAGACATTGTACCCCCCCCCAACACATTTCCTCATTAGGGACCTCATTAGATTCTTCATGAAAACACAACTGGAGTGTAGTAAGGCTTTGTATAGTTGAACCACAGAACACAAATGGGCTCTGGGAAAGGTTGGGAGGTGTTGCTTAATCGCCAGTCAGTCTCATGGAGGTAAGACAGTTTGGGAGAGGAGGTTTCACCAGGAATAGGTCTTAGCAAGCTAGAACTGGGTGCTGTGGAAGAGTGAAATAACAAGGCTGTCTTTCAAAGCTCTTCTTGGGTTTTGCAGTACAGTGATTCAATATGATGCCTAGCTTAGGCTGTCTTTAACAGGAGCTTCTAGAGGGAATGAGAACAACAGAGTGGAAAGCAGCAGCATGATATAAAAGCAAAGGCTGGGGACAACCAAAATTAGGTGAATTGAAACCTGAGCATTTTGTGGGTGTTATAGGCTTCAGACAAAGTCAATCGAGCTTGAGAGATGGGAAAAACAGTATAAAAGAAAGACCTTTTTTGCCAGTAGTACAAAAGGGAGACAAAAGAATCCATGGACAATGGGTAGAGCATGGAGTATTAGGTATAAATATGGTGCTTAATGGCCACTGAGGGAGAGAGTCAGCAATTTACCGGCTGCCTCAGATGTTTCCTTCTAGAGGCAGAGAGATCAGTCATGAAGGATTTACATAAAACATCTCAGAGCCCTTTCATACTCGCTTGATTCCTTTTTAACTGCCATGGTTGCATCTTATGGAATGAGACACTACACATTTCTGGTTGAGACTCTAAATATCCCACCCTACATCATTTCCACACTTCACTGCTATAGTGCCATTATTTGACTTTCAACATCCTATGGAATCCTGGGAATTGCAATTTAGGGAAAGGCATCTTTGGCCTCAGTAAACTATGAACTCCAGAATTTCACAGGATGTTGAAAGTTGAATAATAGCACTATAACAGTGTAGTGTGGAAATGGCTCCAGAGTTTGATGAGGTGCTAAAACTTTCTGATTGGCGATTCTAAATTACCCTTATCTAAACTACAAAATCCAGGATTCCACAGGATGGTAGCATGGCAGTTAAAAGAGGAATCAAAGCACTGTAATTATTAACCATGAAAGGGGCTATCATTTAGCTATTATCAGGATACTTGTTACCAGCTGGAGAATATCCTGTGGGTATACATTTTGGCAAGACTATACCTCCTGAGTGACTGATGGCCCTCAAATGGATCCCTGATCCTGAGGAGCTACGTGTAATGGTAGCTAAATAGAGTTATATAGATGAAATTTATCTCACATCTCTGACTAACTACTGCAACCTGCAAAAATTCCTCTTGATACTTGATGGATTTCACTTTGTTTCTTTGCACATTCTAGCCCCCACTGTCAGGCCCTCATGGTACGTAAGGTGAGGCAAATCTTTCTCTCCCCCTGCCTCCCTCTCTCATGCATGCACACACACACTCAGCTCATACTGGTTCTTGTGTATACAGCAATCTGTCAACAAGCCATACAGTCAGAGGCCATTTCCACACCGGGCTATTAAAACAGTGCAGAGCGACCTCCAACGGAGGTCTTCTGCACCGTGGAGTGGACTGGGGAGGACTATTTTTTGTAGTTCCGCACCTCAGTCCAGTTCGGAGCGACCAGAACTGGTCGCGCAGCGTGCTTTTTAAAAGCTCTTTTAAGAAGTCTTTCAAAAGCACGGAGCACACAACTCTGTGTCACTCCATCGCCGCACTCCGGTGCAGATTTGCAGGCGCACACTAGTGCATGCCTGCAGATCTGCCAGGGGTGGGCTTTAGGCTGGTGAGCTTCTCCGGTTGGTGGAGAGCCTCCACCAACCGGAAGCCGCCATTTTGGATGCTAGAGCAGTGCAGAGCGACGAGCTCGCACTGCTCCTCATCCCAATGGACTAGCCCGGATGCTGAAAAAATCTGGTGAGTCCCGTTTTTGCACGGTTCCTTTCCCACATGCAGAAAGGGCCATAGAGTCGAGAGAGACCACAAGGACAGTCCAATCCAACCCTCTGCCATGCAGGAATACACAAACAAAGTATTTCAAACATATGGCCGTCCAGGATCCTTCCAAAGAAGGAAACTCCACCACACTCTGAGGCAGTGTATTCCAGTGCTCTTACTATCAAGAAGTTCTTCCTAACATTTAAGTAGAATACCTTTTCCTGTCGTTTGAAGACATTGTTTCATGTCTTAGTCTCTGTAGCAGCAGAAAAAACCTTGCTTCATCTTTTGCATGACATTCCTTCAAAATTTAAAACATAGCTATCATGCCACCTCTTAACCTTCTCTTCTCCAGGCTAAACATAACTAGCTTTGTAAGCCACTCCTCTCAGGGCATGATTCCAGGACTTCTACCATTTTGGTCACCTTCATCTGGACACATTCCAGCTTGTCAATATCCCTCTTGAAATGAGGTGCCCAGAGTTGGACACAGTATTCTCTGTGAGGTCTGACCATAGCAGAAAAGATTGTTACTGTTTCTTCCCACAATCTAGACACTATACTCCCTATTAATGTAGACTAAAATATCACTGGATTTTTTAGCTTCTGTATCACACTGTTTACTCATGTTCAGTTTCTGGTCATAGTAGATCACTTTCTCATGTACTCTGATCAAGCCTGGTATCACTCATCTTATATCTGTGTGTTTCTTTTTCTTTTCTTTTTTTCCTGGCTGAGTGTAGTGCCTTACATTTCTCTGTTGAAATTCATTTTGTTAGTTTTGTCCCAGCTTTATAATCTGTTAAGGACATTCTGAATTCTGATCCTGTCCTCTGAGATATTAGCAACCCCTTCCAATTTGATGTCAGTTTTGATAAGAATGCAAATTTGATAAGAATGCCCGCTATTCCCTCATCCAAGTTATTGATAAAGATGTTGGAAAGCACTGGGTCCAGGACAGAACCCTGTGGCACCCATTAGTCAGCTTTCTTCAGGATAAAGAGGAGCCACTGGTGAGCATGCTTTACATTTAGTTGGTCAACCAATTACAAATCCAACTAACAGTAGCATTGACGAGCACATTTTACTAGTTCGTTTACAAGAATATTGTTGGGGACGTTGTCAAAAGCCTTACTGAAGTCAAAGTATGCTACATCCACAGCACTCTCTTCATCAGTAAAGCTTGTAACTCTATCAGAAAAAAGAGGGAGGAGGAGGAGGAGGGGACAGGATTAGTCTGGTATAACTTGTTTTTGAGAAACCCATGTTGATGTTTCGTGATCACAGCATTGCTTTCTAAGTGCTTATAGACTATCTATTTAATGATCTACTCTAGAATATATCCTGTTATTGATGTCAAACTGATAATTGTCTGGCCCTTCTTTTTTTCTCTCTTTGAAGATGGGAAAAATATTTGACCTTGTCTAGTCTGCTGGAACTTCACCTGTTCTCCAGGAATTCTCAAATATTATTGCCAGTGGTTGTACAATTATTTCTGCCAGGTCTTTTAATGCCCTTGGATGTAGTTAACCAGGCTCTAGAAATCTGAATTCATTTAGAGTAGCCAGGTATTATTCTTCTAGTTCTTTACCCATTCTGTGTTGTGTTTCCCCTATTCCATCATCTGCTTCATTTTGCCCAGGTCGAGCAATATTTTCCTTTTGAGAGAATACAATGAAGATATTGAGTAGTTCTGTCTTTTCTCTTATCTCTTTTAGT
Source organism: Ctenosaura bakeri (assembly GCA_948474755.1). Taxonomy (NCBI): domain Eukaryota; kingdom Metazoa; phylum Chordata; class Lepidosauria; order Squamata; family Iguanidae; genus Ctenosaura; species Ctenosaura bakeri. The sequence continues at coordinate 19,051 of CAOLHI010004520.1, forward strand.
ATTTCATTATCTTCCCTTTGTAGTGGCCCTACCGTTTTCTTTTGGTATGCACCTAATCCACTGACACTGTTGTTCTAGTTCCTGTTCCTCATTGTCACTGATAAGGGAGAGAGTTTTGAACTGATTGTGCAGCTCCAAAATCACAGAATAAACCTTAGTCTTTCTTTTTCTATGTGTGACATTCTTCCAAATGTCTACCTCCTGTATTTAGGAAATGACCTCCTTCTCATAGATATCACCTGTGTTTTCCTCATCCAGAACAGTCTGTTCAAGAAAGCCTAATGTTACTGACTATGCTGGAGGGTAATTACATGGGGCTCAAGTTACTGGATTTCCTCTTCCAGCAGGCAACCAATTTCTACTTGCTACAGCTGTAGCTATCCACATTCTCAAGAAAGAAGATAAACACACTACAGCTGTTGCAGGTGACTGCAGCAGTTTCCTCACTATCCCATATTGAATAATCTTAAGTAGGCACTGAATCAGAGTTCTGGCCCTCCCCTGCAACCCCCAAACACTTCTACAAAATGCCTATTGGTCTTGCTCCTATTAGCTGAGCTCCTGTTCACCAAGATCCAGTGACTGAGGCCGCAGTTGTACAGAGAGATAGTGGCTCCCAGCTCCTCCCTCAACCATGTCTTAGGGCTTAAAAACAATAGAATAGAGCCCTATAGAGCATACACTCAATTTGCCACTTAGCTCAAGCAAATCATCAGTCTTAAGCCAACAGACACAAGCTCACCAAAACACAATAGAATAATAGAGCCCTAAGGAGCACACTAGTAAGCCTCTTCCCAGCAAACACAAGCAAGATCACATGAACAACCAGACTTACACCAACAGGCACAAGAGTCTAAACCCAACAGACTCTCCAAAAGGACTATCCAGAGCTGGGGAGGTTCAATTGAACAGACACAAGCTCACCTTATGCTATTTCTTTCACATGCCCATACGAAATGCCTGTTGGTCTTACCCCTGTTAGTTGAGCTCCTGTCTTGGAGCTGAAGTAGAACATCTGTCCTATAGTGATGCATATTACCTATGTTCCATTTTGTACTAATTTTTGTGGGATCAAAAGAGATATCTGTGAACATTGTCATGCTTGATCAGAAATTATTTGTTCTACAGAACTGTATCCATAAGGATTTCCTACCTGGAGAGTTTTTGAGCCTGTGAACCAGTCTTCTGAAACTTTAGACTTTAAAAAGTTGTGAGAAATCAGATCCCCTGCCTACAGCAATGAACAAGAAAGTCATTTGCTTGTCATATATTAAAATCAACTGTAATGTTGGAAGACATATTGGACAAGTGCCAGTCAACATCTAAGTTGTCTGTTTTTCCATAGTATGGCAGATTGTGTGATACATGCCTGAGAAAGTTCCAGGAAATGTGTGTCATTTACATATTCAGTGGAATTTAGTACATGGAAATCACTTCCTTTCCAGGAAATTCTGTATACCTCAAGCATTTTCTAAGAAACACCCATTTCCATTTGTTTGCAATAGGAACCCACTGCATTTTTATGAGAAAAAATGAGCATATATGTGATCATAATACAGAAATTGATTTTAAAGATAGCAATAAAATTCCTAATGAATTTAAAAGGGTATGTTGAGATAAAAAGTAAGGTTGGATGATAATTTTCTCTCTCTGTGTGTGTATGTTTTTAATTACCAAAATCACAATTTTCTACATAAATGAGCTGGAAAGAAGTTGGGACTTCAAAAAAAATCTGAATGTGGAAAGGAATTAAATTGATTAGTTTATTCATTAAAAACTAACACGTTTATCTTGACAAAATATTTTGTGGGTCAGAGTTGACTTCATCATACAACTGAAATTGTTACCTAAACAAGATGGTACATAAATCTGAAATCAAAGAAAATAAATAAATAAAATAGCAGTAGCATGTGTATTTCTATACCGCTTATCAGCTAAGTGCTCTCTAAGCGGTTTACAATGTATTTTAGCTAATTGCCCCAACAAACTGGGTACTCATTTCACTGACTTGCAGAAGGATGGAAAGCTGAGTCAACCTGGAGCCCAGCAGGATCGAATTCACAACCTTGTGGCTTCAGTACTGGCATTTACCACTGTGCCACCAAGGCAAATGGAATGGAATCATTAGTCTGTTGCATTCCTATCAACAGAAGAACCAATCCCTGCTGCTCACAGCAAGTGCTACGTGGTAAATCAGGACTGGGGGAGGTCAAGAGACACTATTTAATTAGGATCTAGAATCCCAGTTAAATTCTTTTTTTTTTTTTCAGAACAGGCCAAAAATGACTACAGAAATGAAAAGATGTGTCAAGTAATTTATTACTTTCCAACCTTCTATCCCAACTTTCTTTGCACATGATACATTTCTGTAGTCATTGGGTCTTGCCTTGTTTCATTTTGATTTAACTCAGCCTTTAATTTCCTATCCCTTACATTTAAGGCTCATCATTTCCAATTAACATTTTCCAAATTTACTTTACCCTATTCTGCCTCCTGGCTTCATTTCCTGATATGGTTCTATCCATGCCTTACTTTGTTTTGTTCCATAAGTCTGGGACAGTGTTTTTTTGCTCTACAGACCAAACTCTGTTCTCTTTAAATCACACTTTCAAGCTCAGTTCTTCTACAAGACCTTTTTATGGATCAAGGTAGTCCCAGTTGCTTCCACACTGGACATTTATCTTGGAATGGTGAGGTTTTGTTTTGTTTTGTTTTGTTTTTATACAGTTTGTACAGTTAGTATCATTTTATCATACAATCTTCTCATGTGTTATTCTTCTGATTCCTGTTTTGGAAGCTCAGTAAATTTGAGATTGCTTGTGTGTGTGTGTGTGTGCATGCAAATGTAACGTTTTCATAATCTCTGCAGGAGTCTAGTACCTATTGCATACTTGCTTAGTAGCTCTCCTGGCTGGTTATGACCTATAGAGATCATTTTAGCTATTTCTTCTTCTATGGTTTGTCTCCCCTTTTGGGAATGAAGTATATCATTTTAGTCCTTCCCTTTCTAAACAGCACTGCATCCATCATACAAATCTGTAGCCCCTGGGAGAGCCCCCAGTCCTTACTGGGATGGCAACAACTTAGTCCTTTCCTCTCTTTCACAGTCCAAGTGTAGTTGGCTTCACTCCAACATCTGGAAGTAGAGAAAGAGGAAATAGCCACCCATAATAGCTACATAATATCATTTGGATTCTGAAGCCTGGAAACAAGGTTGAAATCTTGCTTGCAGCTTGAAGCAGAAAATGAATGTTTTTGATGCTGCTAAATCACTCATGTCTGGAAGCTTCTCTTTCTCTTTTCTAAATAATTTACAACTAGGAAATCTCCATACAGAAGTGCAGAATTGTGTGTTAAGTAATAAACCCTTGCTAGGGAGAACAAGTAGATCTCATTAGGCAGTAATAATGATTTCCAAAACTATCAAATTATCAAATACAGGAGGAAAAGAATAGGGATTCTTCATTGTTGTTGTTGTTAGTTTTGTTTAATCTGTGGCACAATGTTCATTACAAAATACTCTGTAATACAATAGATCTCGTACAATAAATCAAATGTTACAGATAAACTTATTTATGTATGACAAAGGAATTACAAAGAAAGTCAGAAATGGGGGTGAAAAACCCCCCAGAAGCTACCAGATAAAATATCACTTCAGACAACGATAACAATGACAATGCCAGCAATTGATTCGCTTTGCAATCCAGTGCTGATGTCTTCAGGAATTTGCAGCAGATGGTTTGGTCCATTCCTGATAAGGTGGAGACCTTGAGTGTAATGGATTTACAGTGATCTGCCAACAGGTCACAAATAATATAGCATCCATCCTTCCCTTTCTCTCAAGAAATTTCCTAAGAAGTGCCTCTTGGGATCATTATAGAAGGAGCAGTGTGATATATAATGAACTAAATCTTCCCAGAGCCACAATTACATAGCCATTATGCATAGTGGATTTCTTTGTACTTTTCCTCTAGGCGAACTGCTGGTATTGTTTGAAAATAAAATGCAGTGAAGGCTATTCTTTCTTTTTTTTAAAAAAAAAGAAAAGAAATATTTCTCTTAAAACATACAATTTCAATATAATGAAACCATAATCTACAAATAATAAAACCATAATCTACAAATAAAATAGAAAACAAGCATGACTACAGTAAAAAAAAGTCTACCTAAAAGGAAAAAAAACCCTACAACTATTACAAATATTATATATATAATATTGACTTTCCCATCTTTCCACGCAAGAGTTACTATTCATCCTATAAATTAATAGCTCAATAATCATAACTATTCATTCTCTTTCCTATTGGTATTACTGTTTCAGATAACTATAATTTTATCCAAACCCCACTAAAAAAATTTGTACTAGCATTCATCTAACTTTATTCCAAATCCTCCTATAGCTTGTCTTCCTTCAGTCAACACTTAAAATAACAACACTCTTCCAATTTTATATATATATTCAATAACAGAATGATCTCTTAACAATGTTTTCAATTTGTGTCATCTCTGCCATATCCAGAAGTTTCAGCAGCCATGCTTCTTGTCATGGTTTCACTGAGTCTTTCCATATCTGAGTGTACAAAATTCTTGCAGCGACAGTCATATATTGTATAATTTTAATACAGTCTTTGCTCACCTTGTCATCTATCCAGGAAGACTTTTCTAAGAGCAGAAAAGGTTAGATCTTGGAAACAGTGCTGAAAATATTGTTCCCTCTTTAGAAGGCTTCACTACTATTACTACTACTACTAATATCTTTCCTTTCTCCCACTGTAGGATTGAAGATGACTTACAAGTATTAAAACAGAAACAGCTAAAAGGTTTACAGGATCTGGAATTCCCTTCCCAAAGACGTCAGACTGGCATCCTCCTTGCTGTCTTTTCATATATAGATTGAAGACCTTTCTGTTTCACAGTAGGCCTTTTTAAGGACTGACTCTCAGGAAGAAAAAGTCTTTCATATACTATGTTGTTTTTATTTATTATTTGTAATGGTTTGGTTTAAATTGGTTTTAGCTTATGGGTAGTTAAATTGTGTGTGTATGTGTTAAATTGTACAGTGTAAAAATTTTAGCTGGTATCTGTTTTTAACTTGTGAAAGCTGCCTTGAGTCCCAAACCGGGAAGAAGGCAGGATATACATTAACAATAAGAAGAACAAAAGCAACAACAGCAAATAAAAGGGAGGAGGAAGAAGAGTTAGGCCACTTCTGCACTACTGTTATAGTGCTATTATTCCACGTTCAACATCCTATGGAACCCTGGGGTTTGCAGTTTAGGGAGAGCCATTAAGAATTCTCAGCCAGAGTGCTCTTTGGCCTCAGTAAACTACAAACCCCAGAATTCCACAGGATGTTGAAAGTGGAATAATAGCACTACAACAGTGTAGTGTGGAAACGGAGAATTGCAGCAAGTTTTGCAAGCCACCATGATAATGGAGTGTCAGTTTAGCTTCTTTAGGACAACTCCAGAAGCAAAGGAGAGGTATTCAATCTAAATAATAGTTGTTGCTCTCCCTCTCCTCCTCCTCTTCCTCCTTCTTCTTTGAAGGTCCATGTTGGTTAAACATAATGACTGCCACCTAGTGTACCTATTTAGATATGGATCACTTTGCATATACCAATTGCTGATGGTTTGTTTCTGAGGTCTATTTGATGATTGCTAATGACACAAATACATTCAGCTGCTTCTTCAATATTGGTGTTGGCAGATTGTGTTTTTTGGAAAGAAGGTAGATGGAAGTTTAGGGCACCCTGAACTAGCAGTAAGAGATAAAGAAAAATATGTGGAACCTGGATAGATTCCATTTCATACATATGGAGAACTGTTTCTAAAGGTATATAGGAAGGACTTGTAGGAAGTCCCAACTTGGCTATCAGTTTCACTAACTGTCTTGGACTTGTCACTGGTTTTCAGCATAACCTTTTCCAAATCTTCCCCTATAAAATGAGATACATTGTTTTGCATTGCACCACATTTTTGTTTAACTTGAAGATGTTTACAAAACCAGCCACTGGACAGCAACAGTACTGGGAAGTAACAAAAGATCTCTCAGAGGCCCTTTCTGCACCTTACTTTTTTCTGGCGCTGGGGTGTGGGGATTGTGTGAGCAGCCTCTGGCAAGAGGCTCTTGTGTCCAGGGTCCTTCGGCTCAGCCTGAGCTGCCTGCTCACCTGAGAGCCCCTCCTCTTCCTTCCACAGTGCAGCCCAGGCTGCCCTGGGGCAGGAAGCGCGACCGGCACATCTCTGGATGCTCCGCACACTAGGTAAGTGTGAGCGGGGCCCTGGAGTAATGCACAATCATGCACCATTTTTGACTTCTAGCTGAAAATGAAAAGGTGTGCAATCGGCGCCTGCCAGCTCCTGGAGCATTGTGCAATTGGGAGTGCATCATGCAGTTCACTCCTCACAAATGCACAACGCTCCAGGCACCCTTTCGCATGGAAAATGCCATGCGAAAAGGGCCAGAGATAACAGCAGTGGTATCCTAGCTAACATTTGTTAGTACTGTGCAGAAGGAGGCAATGGTAAACCACTCCTGAAGCGTTCTATCTTTATGTAACCTTAAACTAGGTGGTGAAGACACTGAGATAGTGACAGATTTCCTATACCTTGACTCAGAATAGAGACTGCAGTCAAGAAATCAGAAGGAGACTAGGGCCTTTATAACATGAGGCAGGAAATCACAATTGTTGTTGTGTGACTTTAAATCATTTCCAACTTATGGCAAACCTATCAGGGCTTTTCTGGGGCTGTGTGACATGCCCAAGATCATTCAATGGGCTGCAATGGCTGAACAGGGAATCAACAGGAGTCTCCAGGGTCATAGTCCAATATTCAGACCACTACAACAGGCTGGCTCTCAAGTTGCAATTACAGTAGGATAATAGGTCTTTGGCTGGGACTTATCACATTACCACCTCCTCTTCTGTTGCTGTCCCAGTGGGAAACCATTTTGTAAAGCATTTATGTTACAAAGGAGGTCATTAACAGATTAATCCGTTAATGATCTCTTTGTAAAAGAAACACTTTCCAAATGATCTCCCATGGGGAGGGCAACAGAAGAGGAATGAAGTCATGTGATAAGTCCCAGCCAAAGATGCAATTATCCTGCTGTAATTGTGATAAAGCCTTATGTGATCAAGACTTAGGACTTGAAAGGGCAGCTATGAAGGAACGAGACAAGGTCCTGAAGTGTGAAGATATATCATTGAATACCAAAGTCAGGATTGTTTATGCCATTGCATTTCCAATTTCTATACATGCTTATGAAAGCTGGACAGTGAAGAAAGTTGATAGGCACAGAATCAACTTGTTTGATATGAGGTGCTGGAGGAGAGTTCTGCAGATACTCCAGACTGCCCAAAAGACCAATAAATGGTTTGTAGGGCAAATGATGCCTAAGTCTCCATAGAAGCCAAGATAATTTAACTGAGATTGTTGTACTGGGCCATAACATATGAAGGCATGACTCACTGGAAAAGACAATAATGCTTTGCAAGGTAGAAGGCAGTAGGAATAGAGAAAGACCCCGGTATAGGTGGATGGGCTCAATCAAAAAAGCCACAGTCCTGGGTATGCAGGACAGGGATGTTGACAGGTTGACTTGGAGATCTCTCAGTGATAGAGTTGTCTATGGGTTTTTCTGGGTCTGAGAATGTTTGATATGTCCAAGGCCACCCATTGAGTTTCCATGGCCTAGTGGGAAATCAGACCCTGGTCTTCTGGGCCATGGTCCAACCCTCATCACTACAGATAGCCTGGGAAATTATTTAGGCATCTATATACCACTCTGTTAAACAAAAAAAGTTTTAAAAGACATCTGATGAAGGTGGCTCATTTTTTATTCATATTTATATTTTTTAAATTATTTTATTTTAATACGCATCTCTTCTCTCTCCCTATACAAGACCCAAATAGTCTCAAAAATATATAACAACCTATATCTAGAGAAAAAAAAATAAGATAAAACTGGCCTTGTTACAGTTATATGATGCAATTTCATTCTTCTGTGTTCTCTTTGATTCATACTGAGTTCATGCTGGAACAAGGGAAAAGGAGAGACATATGTTTTTCAAGTTAACTGATTAATTAGTTCTATCTTAATCTTCAAAATTAATTCCTAAGAGGTTTATGCATAACCTTCCTTGATTTCTCCTCTAACTATTATAAACTAAAATCTTTCTTTAAAAAACTATTCTATTAATTTTGCTATTCTCATTTTGTTATGAATCCAATAGTTGGTACAGGTTTTAGGCCATAGCCTCCACCCAGGGGGAATGCAACACTCAGCTACTGCATTGGGGAAAAAAATCAAAAGTATCTGTAACAGAAACTTCTACAGGAGAGCTGAAAGAGATTGAGGAAGCAAGAGGTTTGTTTGACATATGAAGAGTGACATCAGAAGAGTGATAGAGTTTGAACAGAGAAACTATTTTAACCTTGATTGTGTTCTTAAAAGACAAATATTTATCAGATAGAATAGTAAAGGATTTAGAATGAAATTATTTGAGAGGCAACTGAAGTTTAACACTGCAGTAGATATTGTGCTTGTTTTATGAAGTTAAAACAAGGAGCAATTATAGGATTTTTAAGTAAATGGCTCTGAGTTGCTAAGGAAATTGATGAATTTGTTTCAGCTTTCCAAAGCTAATTAATCCAGTCCTTTCAATATAATGATATTGATACCCAAGAAGAGGACATGTTGTCCAATCAATACAGTGATGCAGACTATATTAAGTATTGTATAATAAAGATTAAGATTAATTTTTTGTTTTTTAAAGAAAAAACAACAACAACAGAATATGGACTTTACTATGCCTCCATTTTTCTAAGATGACCCCTCATGATTTTACTTTTTCTTGTGATGCAAACAATTTCTAATTTTTCACTTGCTCGCCCTCCTACCCTCCGAGGCAGTCTGTCATCCATATTCTACTTCATACAATGGAGGTGTTCATTGTTCATTCTTCTACCCTATTACTTGCCAAATAGCTTATTAACTGAGTCTATATTTCCATCTCCCACCATGAAATGTGCAGCCATTATATCATCACCATCAGGATGTGGATTCCCTCTTACACAACCTCTTAGGCTTGTAAATGATTTTTATTATTTCTACAATCCTCTGTTCACTCCTGCAACCATTCCTTTAATGTCATGTTCTATGTGTCTTCTGATGTACACTGCCTTCACTGTCCCTGAAAGGAAAAATATTATGAAAAGACATTATTCCAAAAAGCTATAGCACCATAAATAGCAAAGGTGAATAGATTTTGGGCTTACAAAATCTACTTTTTTTTGTTTTTACTATAATTCTAAGGTCCAACACTAGATCAGTTTTCTGGATTCAGACTCAGATAGGTGGGTAGGCATATGCTTGGAAATAAGGAACAGACTTAACATGCTCTGCTCAGGAATTTTACAAGAGTCCCAAAACAAATCATCCATGCTATTTGAAAAAATCCATATTTCAAAAGATATCCCATAGTTAGAGAAAATAAACAGTTTAATTATTGGGAATACTCTGTCTAAAAATGCAGTTTGACCCTTTGTATAGCTACTGTTCAGCATCCTCTCTATAGGTTAGGTATCCCCAGTTTCGTTATCTGTTTGTTTATTGGTTCCAGAAGCTTATTTACATAGCAATCCAGTTCTCCTTAATTCCAGTTTGTAATAACTTTCCTTTCAATTTGCTGTACCTATTTTTTCCTTTATCTTTGCTCCATTTCTACTTCACTTATATCCTTCCACATATTGATAAGATGTAGCCAACTTTGAAATTGTCATAGACATGATGGCATCAAGATCCTTTTCAATTGTGCAGTGAAGAATGAGGTGCTGATAGTTTGTTCCACTGACATAATCAGACTTCAGATTCACTAACAACTCTTTGGCAGAAAAGATGGAGCTGGAGTTGATAGGAGCCCCAATACAGATGGGCTGTTGGATTTTCAATACCTGTTAAGTCATAACCAGTGTCCATTCCCATAAATAGTACAAGACCCAAGGAATTCCAATAGGGAGTTGTGACAGATCCCTTTTCCCAGGTTGGTCTCCAATTTCAAACCTTGGAATCTTGCCATGTACCCTGGACTTGTGCCCTCACTTAATCATTTTCTGGATTAGATTCCTGGGCCTTAGGGTGACCGCTTGTATGCAGACCTGTATCTATATTGTTATGTGGGCTATTATGGTAGTTGTGGCCTGGCTCCTTGTCAGGCTTGATAGAGATAACTAAAAAATAAAACAGTTAAAAAAACTCTGTAGATTTATTAAAACTCAGTAATAACATACATTAACTCTTGGATATTCTATTCTTATAAACTCCTTCAATACCAAAGTCAATTCTCCTTCCCAACTAACTGTCTTGTCTCTCTGAAATCAATACCCTGTCCTGTCAATTCCAAAACCCTTTCTGCTCTCCAAGAGGCAGCCTCTGTGTTTTTGTTATATGCTTTTCACCTAAAGCCCTCCTTCATAGCACTTTTTGAGCTGTGATTGGCTGCTCTCAGCCAGATCTGCCCAAGGTCTCCTTCACAAGAGGACTCTAACACTCCTTCTTGAGAATCCCATCACAAATCTGGAACATCACTCTTTACACATAAGCCACAGGACAGCATGGGAAACAATGGCACTGTAATTAGGCCATACATCCCCACACTTTGATATGGTTTAATTGGTGCAATATGATTTAATTGGAAAATATATTAATTAGCTTTGATATAAAACATGCCCTGCTATGGCTGTATGGCTGAGCTGGACAAGAGGAAAAGACTGGCTAAACACATGCACTGTGAATTATTGAACCCTCCTGAAACTGCAAACCCCAGGATTCCATAGGATGTTGAAAGTGGAATAATAGTGCTATAACAGTCCAGTGAGGAAACGGCCATAGTCAGGAAATTACCAGGTAACTCCAGAGATAGTTGGCTTGTAGCTAGCCTTCATGTCTCTGCCTTTTTGGCCAATAATGACTAGGAGATTCCCACCAAACTTCTGATTGTCTTGTCTTCTTTTCTACTGACCAAGCAACCTTTCCTTTATCCTAAAACCTGTTCAATAAGCACCAAGCTACCAGGCGACCATTAACTGTTTGTCATCTAATACTAAGGCCATTAGCACATTCTGGACCTCATTGTCCACTCTGTGAACTCCATTGCGTACTCAGCTGGAGAGCTATTCACAGCATTGCTCTCCAGGCAGAAATTGTGTATAAATCCCCCAGTTTTGGCCAGTTAACTTACAGTACACAGATTGGTGGACACCACTCTGCTACTCCGATTCCCAGTTGTCTACTGTCCTTAGACTCAAGCGTTACCCTGATTGCTGGGGTCCCATGAGAGACACCTCAATGTGCTCAAAATAATGGGGAATGGGAATTAGCTAGAGCACAAGCTAAAGCAATGCAAGAGGCAGGTTAACCTAGCAAGATCTTGAACCCAATGTCTATGGGGTCAGGCCAAGTCAATAATTAAGCAGAAGTAAATAATAATTGTTTTTCTTTATTAAAAGACAGTCAACATGCACGTATGCAATCACTCACACAGACCTAAGAAGAGAAAGGTAGGAGATTCAATAGAGAATTTTGAGAGGGATTTTTCAGGGGAAATACTACACCTGATCCTGTAGCCCGGGTAGTCAGAAGAAAGTCAGTTGGAGTGGAGATTCTCAGTACGTGGAAGCTGAGCGGAAGGCTCGGCAAACGGAAGGGCAGCAAGGCAGGATGGAAGCCAGGAGTGATCCGAAGAAGCGCTCAAAATCAGGGGGTCTTATAGTGGAAAATGTGCCTGTAGGCTAGTCCGTTCCCGGGGAAAACAATGGGTTTCAGGCTGGAGACAAAGCTTCCGAAAGGTCAGTATTTAGCATGATTGAATTATGACAGAGTTGTCAATAGCACAGACAGTATGCAAACGAGGAGTGCTTGACAGTTGGATATTCAGCTTGTCAAACTGCCTGCTCAGGGCAGGGGATCTTTTGTATGCTGCGTGCATACATAATGTGGTTTTAAAGTGTACTTGCCTGGAAGTCTCCTGAAGTGGCATTCCAGCAATTATTGGCCTGCCTGGATTTATTTTGTATTGTTCAGCTATTTTTGGCCATGCCTGTGTGTGTGCTTGTCTGGGGGCCTCGCAAGCATGTGGAGAGGAACGGTTTGGGATGGTCAACTTCTTGATATCAAATGATATCTAATAGACCACAGGCCTGTACTAGAAACTACAGTAATACAAGTCTAAGCCACATCTCTATTTCTTCGCTTCTCTTTTAGACTGATAAATTTCACCTACAGCACCCTGAAATCTATCTAAAACCTTTCCTGCCTTTTCTTTCAGTTAGCCTTGCATAATTATGTGACTGTTTGGACCTTGTGTGTGCAATTCATTCCCCCAATAAAGCACAATTAAACTTATTTTTTGAATCTCTGGCTGGTTCTTCCCTGCAGAAGTAGTGGCAAACACAGGTGGATAGATCTCACTAGGAGACCCCCCTTTTGCAGACCTCTTAATATTGAGCTAATAATTCCCCACCTTCTCACAGAAGTACTGGCATTGCTGGTGGACCTCTGAATCACTCATGTTTTGGAACAATAGCAACAGGCTGAAGCTTAGGTCTGAGAACACTATGTCCATTAAAGATGTAATTGTTCATATATACCATCAGAGTACTAACATTGTGCTATGATTAAATGAACAAACTTTCCATTCCTGAGCAATGACAGACATGCCATTTTCTGGTTACCAGTTTAAGCCTTTGATTTAAGCTGTGGATAGCATCAATAATATCAGATTTAGCTGCCTGACAGAAATTGCACAGTGTAAGCCAAGATGTAAAAAAGAGCTGCAGACAGTGGAGAATGACCAGAGGATATTGCTGACTTATAATCAGCCCTGAAGACTTTAAGTTTATTCAAAAAGTAATTGCAAAACATGGTGCAAGTATTTACTAAGAGAGATGAACAGTTGCTAACTGGTCATTTAAAGTTTCGGCTCCTTATGTGAGAAATAAAACTTGGAATGACTCAATTTATTAGAAAAGTAAAATAAGTTTGAACTGTACTGTGGAATCAGATGTGCCTTTATAATTCATTCAGCCTTCCCTGGCAAAAGTGATGTCTATCTTTTTTCTCATTGAGTGATATCAGGACCCAGAACAATAAAGCAGTCATTTTTCAATAACTGTTCAAATTGTCAAGTGTGATCATTAGAGAGAAAACAATTAGAATTCAGTGAAGCTGCATAAAGAATGTGGTAGAAAAAATGTCTACAGGAAGAGCATATCAGGACCTCATTAACTAAGAGCACAAAGTATCTTGTCACCTTGGCAAGGTAAACATTCTGTCTTCTGTGCACAGCAGCATAACATTGGTTCATGAAACTAACAAGAACAATATGGATTTATTTTTTACTTTGGGACACAGCGACACAAATGAACAAATAAAATTAATTCCATAGAGACTTACAAGGTGCCACAGAATTCTATGGACACACTAGTTAACAGAATGTTATGGACCTGATGGCTCTGAATCGGCTGGACATGGAGGAAGGGAACAGCTATGGTCTGTCTAATTGATGCTGTCATCTAGTGTAGATTTTCTCTTATTAATGGAATTTACTTATCAAGGAAAACTGACATCCTGTTAGGTATATATGTCTTCATAAACTGACTTTTGATCACATAATGTTGAACAATGGTATTGCACAATGCTTATATTCTTGGCAGGGATGTTGCAAGTCCCTGAGACCATTCTGTCAGAGTTCCACTCCCAGCCCATGCTTTTCTGCCAGCAAGGGAAGGAAAGTGATAGTACTTGCCCAAGAGGAGGCAGTGGCAGTGGGGAGTGTCCAGTGCTAACAACCAAGTAGAAATGCTGAGCTGAAGCCAAAGTCAGGGTTCAAGTGGTCAGGAATGCCAAAGGTCAGTCCAAAGTTAAGAAAGCCAGAATACAAGGGTCATGGGAGCTTGAATAGTGATTTGCTACAAGCAAACAGCAAGCCACACTGACAGACCTATATAGCAGAGGGAAACAGGTACTTCTCATCATTGTTCTGCTTTCTCATTCTCAGCAAAATGGCTTCCTTTTGAGTTGTTCTCTTTTATCTCCTTTGTCATTGAGAGCTGGGGGGCAAATGTGGATCTAATCCCTCTAAATCATTGCTGGCCCCTTTTCCCTCTGCACTGGCTGCAACAACTCCATCTCAGCTCATATTTCAGCTGGTGGGGGTGCTGGCAAGATAGTTTGCTCTATTGCTGGCTCTGTTTCCAGCACAATCAATTGCTCAATGACCTCTGAACTGTCATCTATCACACATTCCACAAACAAAGCCAACAGCATGGCTGTTGTGCTGTGGATCCTGTTTGCTCAGTGGGAACCAAAATGCCATGGGACTTTATGCACAATGGAAATTGCCATTGCACAATAGGATCCTGTGCAGGATTTCCCAGTATACATCATCAGAATTCACTAGAAGGGTTATGTGTCTTTTCATGGACATAGCTACCACATTGTAAAGTTAGGAATTGCAGCATCTGATGCAAGATCTGACACAGAATTTTGGTAAGACACATCAATACAATTTATAAAAGTGTTGATGTACCAGATTCCTATTGATTTAGGGGGGTCTACTATGAATCAAGCTTATATTGTGCCTAAACTCTTAGGATTTTCCCCCAAGGAAAGTGACAATTTTTATAAAACAAGCTTAAGAAGCATTATAAATTCTACACGGACATTTTTCTTAAATCACCTTCTTCTTACAGCCCTACAGCCTTTCTGTGTTTGAGAAGTGAAATATATTTTAAATGCATTTAGTGGAGAATTTTGGAAGTGAAAATATACCTTTTCTCATAGGAGACCACCTCTGAGCCTGACATTAGGATATTAAAAATTGGATAGTTGAAAAAAAAACGAAGAAGTATCTCTCATCATTGCTATGTTCAAATGTTTGAAGGAGGATCCACTTCTTTGTTTCAGTGACAAAGATGTCTATGACATTGTTTATTTATAGCCACCTTCAAAGTATTTCAAGAGAATTCTGTATAGCTGGAGAAATGACAGTCATATGAAAGCAGAATGTCATTCTGAAATCATGTATTGCTGTAAAATCAGCATCTGAAAGAGCTCTTCCTCAGTGAACGTGGCAGGTAAAATGAAAGTGGCAGAAGGATGTGGAAATTAATCTGCCATACTTTCTGGTGGCACACACTGTCAATTGCACACTACATATGTGCTCCAGATTGCATACTAACTCTTCTTTCCCATTTGGGCACAATTCAAAGTGCTGATCATGACCTATAAAGCCTGAAATAGCTTGAGCCTCAAATAGTTTCTTAGAAATATTCCAGCAGAATCCCCAGGATTGACTGAAAATGCACTCAACAATTCCAATCATAAAAAAAAAAAGTTTCAGATGTTGCAGTCCCCAGTTCTAACAGTTCTTCTTTATACTGAAGCAAGCAAGCAAGCAAGCAAGCAAGCAGGCAGGCAGGCAGGCAGGCAGGCAAGGAAGGAAGGAAGGAAGGAAGGAAGGAAGGAAGGAAAGAAAGAAAGTATCAGTGACTTATTTTCTCAGGTGGCTGACCAGAGATGTGGAAGCATCATAAGTTATATTTCTATAAGTAGGAGAGACAAAGTATTTGAACAGGCTTACACTAGCTGGAGTCAAGGAAGGCAACCTGGTTACCTGTTTTAATTTCAGCTGACAAAATCACAAGACATTATCTTCTCTGAGCCTTCGATGTAGAATGGGATATAGTGGAATTAAAGAAATAAGGCAGCCTATCCAAACTTATTGTGCTCTAAACATTTTGTACTACAACTACTGTAATCCCAAGTGAGATGTACTGAGTGGTCTTGTAGCCTAATATATATGGAGGACACCCAGTCAGGAAAGGCTAAAATGAATACACGGAACACTGAGCCATGGAATGGGAAACCAAAGTTGATTTCTTCAGTTGAGCACATCCACCCATAATGTCTAAAAGCTGAGGAACCTGAGGCCCTCTAGATGTTAAACTACAGTTCTTATCATTCATCACCTCTGGGTGTGTTAGCTGGAGTTAGTTGGAGTCCAAAATCATACGGAGGGCCACATATTTCCATCTTAAAGAAAGTAACCTGATAGGTTCCCCTTTAATTTGGAAATAGCTTGGGTCATGCAGTTTTGTTTCTAAACACCCAAAGGACATGAACAACATGGCACATAAGTATATCTAGCTTATTTTCTTATTATCATCTGTGGCATAATATCAGAGACAGCTTGAAACAATAAATTCCTTAAGGAGTCTTTGTGCTCAACAATCTCATTTCTGAGGAGTGCCTTTCCCCTAAGAGCACATCCTAATTAGTAACCATGGCAGAAAACATCCACTTAAAATGTTCTGTACTCCAACCACTTGAGACTATCCTCTTCATATCATAAAAATCTTTTCTAACATCATCTACTGCATAGTTGCCTTATGACATCTGCTGGAAAAATCATGTCATTCCAGAATACATTTCTTTAATAGCAGTAATTGTTATACAATATTGGAATTATTATGTCCCTAATGCTTGTTGTTGTTGTTGTTGTTAGCTGCTGCCAAATTGACTTCAATATGGCAAACCTATAGATGAGAGACCTCCAATTCAGCCTATCTTCAAGTCTTGGGCACTCAGGGGCATGTCTTCCTTGCTTGAGTCTTTCCATCTGTAATGTGGTTTTTTCCCCCCTATTGTTTTCTACCTTGTGATAATGGGGTTTCCCCATTATCTAGATAACAGACCTTAAGGGAGATAGTTCTCCCATACACATACAAAGGGTTAATGGACTGCTAGGGTTAGGTTATATTCATTGGAGGTCACATGAGATAGATCACATGAAATTGTTGCCCAATCAGGGGGGAGAAAGGAGAGAATCTTCTAGATGCTCCAATGAGGAATGAAAAAAAAATCCTCAACAGACCATGAAGAGGAGGGTGAGGGATGCCAGTGGAGGCAGACAAGCCACCTCCTGGCCCTCCCCAAAACATCATCTCAGAAATGACCCACTGCTGTGAGTAGCTTAGAATGTGTCTAGTTAGCTGTGTTAGAACTTTGTTATTTTGGACAGTTTGGCTGATCTTGAGAATCTATCTGTGCTTATAACTGCTTGTAACTATCAAGGGTACCTGAAGGAGGGAAGCCCTTTCATAAGTATTATTTTCTTGTTTACAGAGCATATTTAAAATAAATACTTTTCTGTAAGTCTCCTTTCCCTCTCCATTCCCACATGTTCCTTGGCACACGAGTGGATAGGATTCCTCTTACTCAGAATGGGGAGGTGAGGGGAGGGAAAGAATCTTTGAACATAGAGATTGTGAATTCTCAAGCAACATACCACTGCATTGCTGTAGAGTGGGCTAAATCAACGAGTGGTGGCAGCTTGGAATTAAGAGAATTTGGGGAAAATTTCTAGCTTCTGTTCAAGGCATGTCAGCATTGAGAGGGAGGAGGGCCCCTTTTCCCCAGAATCTCCACATACCTTACCAAACATTATTGTCTTTTCTAGTGAGTCATGTCTTCTCATCATACCAAGGTATGATAATCTTAGTTTAGTTATTTTGGCTTCCAGGGAGAGTTCAGGCTTGGTTTGCTCTAAAACACATATATAAGCAGCCCAGAATATCCATAGAACTCTTCTTCGGCACCACATATCAAAGGATTTGATTTTCTTCCTATCAGCATTCTTCATGTCCAGCTTTCACAACCATTCATAGAAACTGGAAATACAATGGCATGAACCTTGGTATTCAATTACATATATTCACACTTGATGATCCTGTAAAATTCCTTCATAGCTACCCTACCAAATCCTTGTCTTCTGATTTCTTGACTTCAGTCTTTGTTATGATTAATGACTGAGCCAAGGTATGGAAAATCTTGCACCATTTCAATGTCTTCATTGTCTGCTTCAAGCTTATATAAATCCTCTACATTAAGCTTTTATTTTACCAAAATAATAATATACTTCATCTTTAAAATTTTCCAGTAAGATAGTATGGGGAGATATAGGGTGAGAAACAGTGTCTTGCCTAAATGGGGTAATATCTGCACCAAGGAAGGACTGTACCCAGATAGGGCATAGAATTTGACAAGTGAACTCTTGCTGTTCTAAGTTTTGGTGGCTCTTCCATTACCCTTCGACAACACTGTTTCAAGAACTGTTGTTTTTTTGCTCCATGTGGTGAACTGCATGACTGAATGTTGAATGGCAGAATTATGCAAACTTTGAGAGGTAACCTGTCACAAACCCCTGGGGCTGCCCGTAGAATCTTGTGCTACTTTAACTATTGGAGGAAACTCTATACCTGAAGAATAATTTTGGAACATAGTATACCATCTTAAGTTTTATTACGGTTCTAATAGCAATCTTTCTCACACCTACACCAACCGAACAGCTAACTTCCCAGGTATAGCTTTGGGGTATGGGGAGACAGAATATGCAGCTGACAGATGTTCAGTTCCTCCAACATGGCATGGATTTCACCTAGTCTTTTATATTTTGTGGGCACTGCTACTAGCACTTCTTTATCTCTTTGGCACCCAGCTTGTTTTTGTTTGTTCCAGAATTTCTGACTATGGCCATGATGGCTCATTGAGGCCGTCCTTGAAGAGCACAGTTCCTTACAATTGTCTCCCAGGATATCCCAGGCTTATTTGTGGCAAATATTTCCTCTGTACAGGCAGGCTATCCCTTTAGCATGTTACTCCATGGATCAGTGTGTTTCCCACCTCAGCTGTCTTTAGTGTTCTGTCTGATCTCATTATCCCATCACAGATTTTTTTTTTCTCCAGTACTCATGACCAAATCAACCTTCCTATTCTATGAAATCTTGTGGCTCTAAACTGACAGTGTCTGTCCAGCTTCACTTTGTCACAATATGCCATTGCATGAGCCACAAGTACTACACCTTCTCTACCATGACTTTGAGCCTTCTTTTCTAACTCCTAGCCTTTCCCTATGGCTCTGCTTTCTGGTATTCTTAATTCCACCACCCTTAATTTTTCTTCTGTAGACACATCTGGCTTGTTTTCAGTCCTAACACTCAGATCCCAAATCCTGGCAGGCATCAGGCTCTTCTTCCTCTGTAACATTCCAAAGGAGTGTAAGAGCAAATAATTACCAGTAAGGCAAAAGATGAGGGTGGAATGGATTGGAAAATGAGGGAAGTGGTACTATTTTGATGAACACTGGTTGGTCAGTATTATAATCACCCATATTTAACAAGTGCAGCATTCTTCTTTATGGGCATTTCCACACTAGATTGTTATAGCGCTATTATTCCGCTTTGAACATCCTATGGAATCCTGGGCTTTTCAGTTTAGGGAGGGGCTTTGAGGCCTCTCCCTAAACTGCAAACCACAGGATTCCAGAAGATGTTGAAAGTGGAATAATAGTGCTGTAACAGTCTAGTGCAGAAATGGCCTATGACTGTCATCCTCACTGCCTGTGAAGGTGTACTGCTATTACAAATTTTGTGGGGGTGCAAGGCCACTATCCTTCGTATTCTTGAACACCTTAGATTCTATTTTGATTCTGATTTTCTACTGTATCTCTTGAAGAGGAATGGGAAAACTTTATAGAACTCTTTAGAAAAAAAAATACCAATTCCTCTGAATTTATTGTCAGGTAAGCATATATGATTTAAAACGAGTGTGAAGAAGAACTAGATTGCATGCCTCTTCCTTTCCTGTAAATCATTTGGAAATGCATCATACTGAGCTTATCGTATATGCATACATTTTTTTTCTCTATGAGTTTGCCAAATCTCTTAATGTGTTTTGGCATTTCTGCTCTTGCAAACTGACCTGTAGCAAATTTGCCAATTTGTGAATTGAGAATTTATGAGCCTGAGGATGATACCTGACCTGTGATAAGATTTGGCTACCTTGACATAAATTCCTCTTCGGGGGAATGCTGAATAAAGATTTGTGTTTTATAGTTGTGCCGGTAGATTTTGCAACTGCTGATATCTGCTGCTCAGAACTTGAGTTTGTTGAAGAAGAGGTGGTTTTATTTTAATATTTAATAATGAGTTATGTTTTTGAACTCACATGCCATAGCAGAAAAATGTTAAAGGGAAATTGAATGAAATACTTTTCAAAGGAATAGCTGAGAGTCATGGGCTTTTAATGCTGCAACAAATGCCTTTGCTCACTAAGAAGCAGAAGTTCATTGTTTTTTGTCTACAGCAAATGCCTCCTAACCCTCCCAGCTGATCCCATATTATATGCACTAATTCCAGTCTTAAGAACTGAACACCACTAATTGAAAGCAACAAGAAACAAAGGAAGATCTCCAAACAAGCATGATACCCTTTAGAGTGGCTAAAACAAACCAAGGAAGAAAGAACTCCAAGCAAATTTATCAGCAAAGTATTAACAAAATAGCAATTGTTACTATAGAGAACACAAGGAAATATATAATATTAGAGATTTATAGGTAATGCAGTGAAATAATATATAACAAATTATAGAACATACACAAACAGACAATGGCTAGAATATTGTTAGGGACATGTACACTCTTAAGTGTCCCATACACACATGGATGCCCCTTTTTGGGAGCCCTAGGGTTTGGTATGCCTGTCAGCACATGGAGTAGTTGTTTGAACATTGGACTAGACTCTGGAAAACAGAGGAAGGCAAAAGCAACCCTTTCTGAACAAATCTTACCAAGGAAAACCTGTGACAGATTCACCTTAGGGTTTCCATAAGTCAGAAACAATTTGAAGGCACACAACAACAATAAGGGTTGGTATTACTTGCCTCCCTTTGTAGTGGTCAGAGCTCCCACAAACTTACTGTAAAGTCTTTGAAGCTACCTCATTTAGCCATTCCATGCTTTGCAGTGAGCTAGCGGGACTGGAGAATTGTCTGGCTGCATGCTCATAGCCAGATGCAAAATGATGACATCAGTGCTGAAATCCACTGGATTTCTTTAGTCACTGTGCACCTGGCTGTAAAGATGTAGCTCAATGCTTCTCCATTCTTGTGTGTTTGCTGCCAAGCAAGGAATGGCTGGGCAGGGCAGGACAGGGAAGCTGCAGGTGCTTTACAGTAAGTTAGAAGATATATATGGTTCAGTGTAGTGTAGGTCTGCATGTGGATATTTATTTTACACTGAGGGGGTGTTGGACTGAAGCCATGTGTTATGTAATAGAAGCTGCTTCAAATTCTAATAAGTAATTCTTAAGCCACACATGGGATTCTACAATTGTACCTAGAGACCCACTAATACCCAAGTCTGTCCAAATCCATATGTGAACTGGACATGCAAGTAAAATAAAAATACCCAAAAGGCTGTGTACCACAGAAGAACTAACTGAGATGGTCACACAGACTGTGTACTTGTTTCCAAATTCAATTTGAAAACATAGCCACAAAATACTGTTTAGGTCTGGACTATTCCTCTTAAACATGATAGATAGATTATGGAGATAACATTGAAAAGGAAAACAGAATTGTATTATGTGATTACAGCAGCAAGAATAATGTTTGCAAAATATTGGAGGCACAGATAAATTCCAAGGGTGGAAGAAGGAGAGAGAAAGTGATGGAACTACTAGAGTGGATCAATTAATGAGCTGGTTAAGGGGTAACTCAACACACACACCCCTTAAAATCTGGCAACCTTTTATTTCATATGTGAAAGCAAGATTTGGCGATGAAGCAAAAATGGGCTTTGATATCTAGTATATACTCTTCTCTGGGAATCAGATAAGAGTGAATATATGTAAGTGAATGGAGAAATTAAGAGGGGGAAATATTTGTAGTTGTTAACTGTAGTCATGAAGTGCAGAAAGTCATGGGGAGATGGGGAGGGGGATGAGGATAAATGAGATTTTGAGGGTGTTTGGGATCAATGTGTTTTGTTTTTTACTTTTCTCTGCTAGTGTCTCTTAACTTCTTTTAGACTTTCCCTCCCCCCCACCCGCTTTTCTCTCTTTTTTTGTTATTTTTCTTTTGGTGTAAGTGTTTGTATGTCATCATTTAAAAATAGAAATAAACACATTTTTTAAAAAATGGGAAAACATAGGCACAAAAGTAGATACTGCAGATACAGTGTTATTTCAAGTCAGAAATTTCAAGTCAATACTTTTACTTACATCACCAACATGTTATTTATTATTTATTCATTGAACTTCAATTCTCTCAAAAATGACACTTGCAGCAGTTAGCAGTACTAAATATATTTTTAAAAACTGTTAATGAAAACATGATATAAAATCAAATCGGTTAAAAATATAATAATAAATGACAAAACCAGTACTCAACTCATTTAAACCTCTTCCATCAACTTCAGAATAGAGAAACAATCCTGCACACATTTACTGCAATCTGCATCAAATAGTAATAGTGGATGAATTCTCTAAGTATGGATCTTTATACAGTCAAAATGGCACCCCCAAAGAAAGGGGTAATATTGGGAGAAGCCTTAGGTTTGCAGTAGAAGATGAAAATGTAAGAACAGCCCAGAAATAGCTGTGTGTATTCACTGACCATGGAATGAGGAATTAATCTTGTAAGGAAAACTGGAGGTGAGAAGATATGGAATGAAACGTCGTGGAAAAATCATAGGCTATCTCATTTTCTGGAATCCTGAATGGAGAATGCCACACAGCAGCTCCCACTCTTAGTAAATTTCAGACATATTTCCATGTGCAGTACACAGATGTGCAACATGCAACCAAAGATCACAAAGAACTAGGTATTTGTAGGATAACATAAGGTAAACCCTTCCTCTGGGTCAGCTGTATTAGGGTCTGGAGTTCATATGAGATGGGATCTGAAATTCTCATATATGAAAGCTAGCTAGCTGACCAAGGAAACACTGACAAAATTCTTTAACACAAGGTGTAACTTTCAACAACCTTTTGCATGTGATTCACCAAGTAAAAAAACAACAACAACAACCAGTGGGTTTGTGACATTACAGGTTACAGATTACAGGTCCAGACGAACTGATCTGATGAATTTCAAGTGACTCTTATCTACTAGAAAAAGGGCTTTCCATCACTAGAGAAATGATCTCCAAACATCCTGTGCAACGTTAATAAGAACGTCCACCAAGCAAACATTAGCACTCATCTGTAGTCTCTCTGGAGGAGAACATCTTTGTACACTCAACACATCTGACAACCTGTGACAGGTACAGTTCAGTTTCCGTATGGCTCAAGCAAAAAACCATAAGGAAAAATGTCTATGCTGTTCACATTGTCTTGCCAAAGTGAACATAAAAAAAAAGAAAAAACTTTCTGAGCAAGATGATATGGAATTGACCTTGTTTAAATAGAAGCACATAGCCATGCTGTATTTATTCCTTGACAAGATAGGATATTGCAAGATAAACATGGTAGGTATCTGTGCCAACATTACAAACTGGAGCTCACACATGTCACATGAATGTTTTCTCCCATCACAGATGATCAGTAACAGGAATCCTGTGTGTGAATTGTTT
The DNA here is from genome assembly GCA_948474755.1 of Ctenosaura bakeri. Taxonomy (NCBI): domain Eukaryota; kingdom Metazoa; phylum Chordata; class Lepidosauria; order Squamata; family Iguanidae; genus Ctenosaura; species Ctenosaura bakeri. The sequence continues at coordinate 42,527 of CAOLHI010004520.1, forward strand.
TGTTGTTATTGGCTGGTTTGGATCTCTGCTTTTCATTGAACTGAATTGTATAAACCAAGTATCTAGTTGTTTTCAGCTGTGAAAGCTTCTGCAAACTGACTTTTTTCCTTCAAGACATTGCTCCTTCACATTCCATATTTCCAGTAATATTCTTAGGCTAATTTCTTAGGCTAAATATTACTAAATATAAACTGTTTGACAATGAATTAATTATATCAGAAAATAGAGGATTCTCCTTTGCAGAAGGTTTTTAAACAAGGAGGATAACTACCACTCAGGGACGTTTTAATTGTGTATTTGTATACTGGTAGGTGGTTGGAGTAGATGGACACTGTGATATCCTTTAACTCATTGATTATGTACACAGCTACTCAGAAGTAAGACCCATTGAGTTACGGTGAGCCGGATAAGTGGGTAAAGGATTGAGAACTCATTTATTCGGGCATTCCATCAGAGTAACTGATCTCTTTTCTACTCCTGTTGGCTGTTTTGAGAACTAGTACACAAATTTGTCCTTTTCTTCCTGCATCTAAATTTCCTTTTGGTGTATATCTTGTCTGAAAGCACAGCATATAAGTCAGTCTGGGAGCTTTTTCAAAGAAAAAGGAGGGTGAAAATAACTTGAATGAATGGATGGATTTAATTTGTTAGTGTGAAAGGGAACTGCTGCAAAAATAAACTTGATTTCTTAATTTCCCTCAGCACTGTCACTCCATAATTGTGATTAACAATTATTCCATGAAACAATGGATTTTCTGTGAAATATGTGTGATTTTAAATGTAATAAATATGTAGTGGTTTAAATATCTACCTATTACCCTATTATTGCTTTATATTTTTACTATTGTTCTGCTGAAAAAAACAGTTTGGCAAAATCCAAAATGGAGATTCTGTTACTGTAATAGTGGTTTAAAAAATTCCAAAGCAGTAGGTCAAAACATGGAAAGATTTGTAATACTGCCTGCTGACAGGGTGAAATGACAACAATATGTTAGGCTGTAATGACTGCTTTTTCCAAATAAATGTGTTATAAATGAACAAACATCATATATCAATGCAGATTATCTAAGCAGGAGAAAATGCAAAAAGATTCTCACCCCTTAGGGGGGAAAAGGAAAAGAAAAGAAAAGAAAAATACTTTTGGAGCTTTGTTGAGGAAATAGGCATTGTTGGCACAGTCATAGACTGATGACATCTAAAAGTTAACTTTGTTCTTTTCTGAAATGTAGTAACCCCAAATTCATAAATGTTATTCTGTAATTAGCTTTAAATACGAATTTTATAATTGTACAGAATGGTAAAAGTTGAAAAGGTATTTCTTACATATGAAGGCCTCTGCGTTGATGGCCTGTTAGATGCCTAGAGGCTTTGTTGTAAAGACTTGGGTTTGATCTGGAGATGCAGGGTAGTCAAAACTGCAAATGAGAAATAGCTCAATTGAATCTTGCTTTTGCCAAGCTGCCCTCAATTTCAGCACCTGCAATGGCAAGGTAATGTGGACCTTCTTTAAAGAGTTATTTTAAGCCTTACAGTAGCCTTATAGCGTAGGCCCATAATAAGGATCTAAGCAGGACAGTTTATATGAAGTGCACTGAACATGTGTAATAAGAAAGTGCTATATATAGAACTATAGAATAATAGAGCAGGAAGAGACCACACACCAAAGTGGCACATTCCACTGTCAAACTGCAATAACCATCATTTCTTCCTACTGTTTAAGTGGAATCTCTTTTCTGTAGATTGAAGCCCCTGCTCCATCTCCAGTTTGTCACATCTTCCATATGACATCCTTTTAAATATTTAAACATGGCTATCATGTTACCTCTTAACCTTCTCTAAGCTAAACATACCCAGTTGCTTAAGTCACTTCTCATAGGGCATGGTTTCCAGGCCTTTTACCATTTTGGTCGCCCTCCACTGGACTTGTTTCAGCTTCTCAATATCCTTCTTGAATTGTAGTCACTAGAAATGGACCCAGTATGCCAGGTGAAGTCTGATCAAAGCAGAATAGAGTGATGCTATTATTTCCCTCAAGTATACTCCTATTGATGCAGTATAGAATCACATTTACTTTTTTATCTGCCACATCACACTGTTGACTCATGTGCAGATTGTAGCCTAATAAAACTCCTAGATCCCTTTCATATGTACTCTTGTCAAGCCAGGTGTCACCCATCCTATATCTGTACATCTGTATCTTTTTTTTTCTAACCAAGTGGGTATCTATCATTTCTCCCTGTTGAAATTCATTTTGTTATCTTGACCCAGATCTCCAATCTGCCAAGGTCATTTTGAATTCTGATCCTGTACTCTGTGGTATTAGCTAGCCCTCCTAATTTAGTTTCATCTGCAAATTTGATAAGCATGTCCTTTTTCCCATCATCCAAGTCATTTATAAAGATGTTGAATAGTATTTGACTCAGGGCAGAACCCTGTGGCACCCCAGGCTTCTTTCTAGGATGAGGAGGAACCATTGGTGAGCACTCTGGGTTTGGTGGGTCAACCAATTAAAAATAATCCAACAGTAGCACTATCTAGCCTACATTTTCTAGCTTGTTTGCAAGAATGTCACGGGGGACCTTGTCAAAGGCCTTATTGTAATCAAGAAATGCTACATCCACAGCATTCTCTACCAAACATATAACTCTACTAAGAAAGAAAGAAAGAAGGAAGGAAAGAAATTAGTTTGGCATGACTTGTTTTTGAGAAACCTATGTTGACTTTTAGTGATCATGACCCTTTCTAATAATAACAATATTGACAAAGATAGTAATGACAGTGTTGATAATTAATGATTATTATGAATTCTGGATCAGCTGTTCTAATTAGAAGCTCAGCTTTACTTCTTCTTTTTCATTGGAATTGGTTGGGGCTGGGAACACATGTTGGACCATTGTCTGGATACTGTAACGGGATGAACGAGGGGGCAACAGACTAAAGTTCAGTCTCAAAAAGATAGAGGCTCTGTAGATTTGTAGTTTATGAGTCTGGACAATGGGTAAACTAGTTGCTCTAGATAAGATTGCACTCCCTCAAAGGAGCAAGTGTGTAACTTAGGAGTACTCCTAGATCCACTTCTGACACTGGAAGTCCAAGGCCCTTTTCGCATGGTGCCTTTTGCCGTGACGGGAGAGGGCGTCTCGCGCGAGAAGCCTCGTCCGAGATGCTGCCGCTTCCTGTCGGCTGCCTGCCTAGCGAGCCTGAAAACTGGGATACTTTTTTAAGCAAACAAGGACCTCCAAAGAAACTCTGGCATAAACTAGAGCCTAGAGGAAAAACAGCCACTTCAGACCTCAATAAGGAAAAAATACAAAAGGTTTATTGCGGGTAACAAAATAAGGCATTTAGCAAAAGCCCGTCATAAAGTTAAACAGTAAAAACAGCAGAGTAACATACAAACCAGCACAGCAAGGAGACAAGAGAAAAGAGAGGGAAAGAATGCTTTTCCAAACAGCTTATATACACTCCACACAGCTGTACATTATTAGGTACTCTACATATGCCTCATTCAAACACATAAACTTACAACTTAAACATTTAACATACAGCTGTATAGCCTTCTCAGTCTATACCTTGAGCTTAAAGGGCAAGGTCAGAAGAAGCAGCGCAGCATCAAGTAAGATTAGCCCTTTACATATCTTGACACTTCCCCCCTTCCTTCTGCAGGTCGCTTCCTGTTTGTGCGACTGTCGCATGAGCGCTCCGCCCCTTCCTTCCGCAGGGCACTGTGGGAGATGTAGGCTGTGCTGGAGGAAGGAAGTGTGGCCGTATCAGCTCCCCGACACACCACATGGCAGGTAAGTCCGCGAGGGCGGCACGAGCATTGTGCGAGTGCGGGGCATTTTTGGCTTCAAACCGAAAATTAAAAAATGCATGCTCACGCCGCTGCAGCCTCGTGAGCGCCACACAAGCAGGGGTGTGTCGTACAGAGCAACACTCCCATTTGCGCAGTGCTCAAGGGGCACTCGCGCAAGCAAAAAAACATGTGAAAAGGGCCCAAATGTCCTGGAGTGCTATGGGCTAGTTCTGAGTAGTGCACCACCTATGGGCTCTCCTGGCTAGTGATAACTTAGCCACAGTATTTCTTGCATTGGTAATTCTCCAAATAGATTACTGTAATGTGTTTTTTTATGGGGCTGCCCTTGAAGATGACTCAGAAGCTAAAGCAAGTACACCAAGATTACTGATTAGCATATCAAGTAGACAACAGAGAACACCCCAGTTCACTTTCAGTCTGAATTCCAGATGCAGGTGGTGACATTTAAAGCCCTAAATGACTTGGGATCTTGAAACTTGATGGAGGATTTATATCATATATACTAGCCTTATAACTAAGGCCTACAGGACAGTCCATCTTCTGTGTGCTATCAGTGGGGGCAGTACAGTGTGAGAGGACATGGAACAGGACCTTCTCAGCTATTGCACCCATATTGTAGAATACTTTTCCCTTGCCTTCAAGTCAAGGTGACCCTCTCATATGGTTTTCTGGAAAGATTTGTTTAGAGGAAGTGTGCCATTGTTTTCCTCTAAGGCTGAGAAAGTATGACTGCTCAAGGTCATCTATTGGATCTCCACAGCTGAACAGGAATCTGAACCCTAGTATCCTGGAATCCTAGTCCACAATTCAAACCAATGTACCACAGCTTTTAAAGTTTTTTTTAAAAACTTATTTAATACATTTTTATCCTGTTCAAACTATTTTACTGTTTTAATTTAGAGTTGTTTTAAATTGTTCATTGTTTTATCTGTGCACAATCCAGAAATTCCATGATAAGGACCAGGATATACAAACATCTTCATGTGTGTGTGTGTCATATACACATTAAGACAATAATAATATAGGGTTAAAAGTGTTTAGAAAAACACCCCTATTGATTTCATCAGGAGTAAGCTTGCTTAATTCTGGGATGAGTTGTGGCTACAAACAATAGTTCCATCACCATTTCCCAAAAAATATTGATTGCCTATAAAATTTGGAGAGCTGCTGGGAAGTGTCACCGAAAGTTTACTTGCTATGAATTTCTCATTATTAATTTTGCTCCTACAGCCAGAACAATACAAGCAGCTGCTTAGGCCAGCACTTTTTTGTTTGTTTTGCCCAACTACAGCTCTTTCAATTAAAATGTTTTCATACCTTTCACAAAAGTCCATCTTATTTGGGCTTATTGCTGCCTTGGCACTTTCAAAATAACACTGTGGTGCAACCTGTCTGGATTCATCTTGTACAGTAGAAATGTGATATGGAAAAGTAATGAAAAATGGGAACTCTTCTTCTCCTCCTTCTTCTCCTTCTCCTTCTCCCTAATTGACATCAAGTTGATTTTGACTTATGAGAGACCTCTAATTCACCCTGTTATCACCAACTGTGCCCCAGTCGTACAGACTCAGAGCTGTGGGTCCCTTGATTGAATCTATCCATTTACAATGCAGTCTTATTCTTTTTCTGATTGCCTCCCACTTTATCAAGTATTATTGCATTTTCAAGTAAACAGTCACATCTTCTCCTTATGTTACCAAAGTAGACAACCTCAGTCATCTTGGCTTTGCTCTTGGACCCATGTATTTGTCGTTTTAGCAATCTGTGGTGCCTGTTGAACTCTCCTGTTGAACTCACATTTCAAATGAATTGATTGTCTTCCTACCAGCTTTCTTTACTGTCCAGCTTTGACAACCATACATAGAAATGGAAAATACAATGGTGTGGACAATCCTGGCTTTTGTATTCATTGATACATCTTACACTTGAATAACTCATCTATTTTCTTTCCTCCCCTCCCTTTATATGCACCAGTAGAACTATACCTAAATATTATCAGATTTTTAAAGATATTTCTAATTTATCATTTATTTTCTACTGAAAGAAAGAAAGAAAGCTCCATCACTACTCATGTAGAATCTTATCATACAGCTGGGTTTATTCAAGAGTTGCTTCTCTGGATTTCAGTAGCATCACTTCCATGTCAGATAGTTACAATGGCATTAAAAATTTAACACAAGCCAATATTATGTATCATCCAACAATTCCTAAAGTGGTTCAACAGAAGGAAAATATTATTTTATGGACCTGTGATATCTAAATTGACCCACTGGGTAATATCCAGCCACCTAGGAGAAATTCTATTTCAGTCCAGAATTTAATATTCTTCTGGCAGCCAGTAGTACTATAAGGCAACAAAGTGCACGAATATCAGCTAGTGTTATGCATACCTAGTAAAAATATGACACTGGGCTACATGTAGAATCTAAACTTTATGAATATCTATATAGAGTTATAGAATCATAGACTTGTAAGGGTCCCCATAGGTCACTGAGCCCAATCTTCTGCTCAATGCATGATTTCCAGCTAACGCATTTCCAACAGGTAACTCCTAAGCCTCTTTTTGAAGAGGTTCAGAGAAGGAAACCCCAATACTTCTTAGGCAAGTGGTTCAATTGCTGGAATGCTCCTACTATGAAGATATTCCTTGTAATATTCAATTGAAATCTATTCTCCAGTCACTTAAAACCATTATACGTGGTACTAGCAGAGAACAAGCATGTCACCCTTCAGTCTTCTCTTCATCAAGCTTAAGATGCCCCGCTCCTTCAACTTTTCCTCACATGTTTTGTTCTCCATACTTCTTATTATCCTCATTGCCCTTCTGTGATCCAACTTGTCTATATCCTTCTTAAAAGGAAGCACACAGAACTCAATGCAGTACTCCAGATGAGACCTGACTGGTACAGAATATGATGGCACTATTACATCCCTCAGCTTGCAAACTATGCTTGTATTAATGCAAGATAAAATAATATTTTTTTCCTACAGTATCACATTGCTGAGTCATGGCCCTTTTCACATGCCGTACTGGTGAGCCATGTATTCCTCGTCCTATGCATGTGCATTTGGTTTTTGTGGCCTAAATGTGGAATTTTCTATTTTTCTCTGTTGAATTTCATTTTATTAATTTCTGCTCCACTTTCTAGTTTATCTAGGTCCTTTTGATTTCTGTTCCTATCTTCCAATGTACTAGCCACTCATCCCAGTTTTATGTCACCTGTAAACCTAATAAGGATTCCTTCCACCTCGTCATTTGAGTCAATGGTAAAAATGGTGCTGGGACAGAACTCTAGGACACTCCACTCAAGATCTCCTTCTAGGTTTCTTTGAGCAGTTTTCCAACCAATTATGTATTCATTTGACAGTGTTCTCATCTATTCCACATTTAATCAGTTTTATAATCAGAATAATATGAAGGATCTCATCAAATGCTTTGCTGAAAACCAGATAAATGACATCCACAGCATTCTTACCATCTGCTAAACTAGTGGACTGATTGAAAATAAGATATAAAATTAGTTTGGCAGGATTTGTTCTTGACAAACCCATACTTTCCGTACTATTTCCAGGAAGAAGAAAAAATAGAAGGCCATGCTGGTGAATCAAGCATCTGACTTTACTGAAAGAAATGCATTTCAATCCCTCACTATGAGAAATGCAAAACTGAACAGAACGGGACCCTGAGTTTAGTATCTGCACATTCAGATACAGATGATATCAGATTACCTTACATTGTTTATGTGTGCTCAGGTAACTTTCCATCCAACTAGCATTCCTGAACAGACATTTGCATTATCTTCCCAGACTAGGTGCTATAACTAATCTTCCCTAGACTACTTCCCTAGACTTCCTACTTTGGAAGGCCTTTAACACTTACCGGTAGTTGTCAGGGAGGAAAAGACATACTGAGTGTAACTCTAACTGTGTCAGTTTGTTTTGCTGGAGGAAAGTATTTGAAATCAAGGCACGCAATTCTAAAGAAATGCAAGCATTTCTTTAAGTAAGTCAAGTGAAGGCAAATGAGTGTCTCCTTCCCCACTTCACCATCCCTTTTAGAGACTAATGCTGCTAGGCTATTGAGGAAGTATATTCCCCTATATGAGACTTTCTGGACTTTGGGGAAGCCCTTGGCTCTGTTCTGCCACTCTCAGAAGCATGTATGATACAGGCATGAAACAGCACTTTCTTGGTGGCTACTCCCATCCTGTGGAGCTTTCCTCCAAGGCAGGATAGGTCAGCCTCCTCCTTGTTGTTCTTCTATCTGTATGCAAAGGCCTTTCTATTCTTGTGACCTTTTGGCAACTGACTGACAACAGACCATGAGAGTTTAAATGGATGGATGATCAACATTTCTTACTGATTCATTTTTACAGTGTTCTTTAATATTAATTCTCAAACTAATATTCACAATTAGCTCAGAAATTATGAATTAAATCAATAGTTCATATTAAAATGCAACCCTAATGGCCAGAAGTCTGTATGAACAACTAAATAAGTTTTCTCTGCCTGACCCCTGAAATCAGCTGGAAGTGTCATTCAACCAGTTTATTCAAAATTGTGATTGAGTGGAAATTGTGAATACTGAACAGTTACCTAGTTTTACTCATCTGTAAATATTTCATATTCACAAATTATTGCCATGATCACAACTACCCACCAATCTACATTACCAGGCATCAGATCTGTTCTGCTGGCAATTGTAGCATGAGTGAATGACTTTTCCATCAGGCTTTGGTGGGGAGGGGGAGTCAGACTGAGTGATGTTACTTTGACTTTTAAATCAATGTTGAAGGAAGGAAATGTATTTCTTTTACTATTTGCCAAGTTTGACAAAATTGACAAAATTGGGATGGTGCATCTAATAGAAGTGCCAATGATTTCTATCTAGGTATATCCAAGACCATCCAAGTTTTTTTCCCTTCTACACTGTAATCAGCCCTAATTCAGTAATTTCGGTGGATCTGAATGTTAAGTCTTGTCACAAACTGGAATGATGGCAATCCTCCTCCTGCTGATAGTAACTCTTCCACAATTCAATAAAGTGTTCTTAGCCCTTTCCTTGAGGTATTTGAAGCTAATTCTGGTAACAGCAAAGAAGCTGAAAAGATGTAAGGACACCTTATTGAATTGTGGAAGAGTCACAGTGCATGGCTTGAGTACTGTAACTCAACCCTATTTCTCTTTAGATACTTCTATTGTGCTTCATTTCTTTGCCCAAATCTTTTTTTTTCCTTCTTCACACTTTAAAACAACCTTGTTGGTTAAGCTGCTAGTAAGATTCCTTTTCTACAGTATTCTATTATTTCTGGACTCCACAGCAATAGTTACTAATAAAGACCAGAAGGTTTTACTGAGCCATCTGCAAAACTATTTAAAATCCACTTCCAGCAGAAATCTGCATGAGCAGATGTGCTTTAAATTGTTCGGTAATAATGTTGGCTTTTGCCTGCAAAATGTAGTGGTAACTGCTGTCCTCAAATTAGCATTGGCAAACACACACACACAGAAACCTAGTAACTATCACTTTCAGAATGCTGTCCAAGAAATCTCTGCTGGATTAAAAATGCTGACTTCTTTAAAAATAAAAGAGTATGCACTGACATGTTGGTCATTTGTTACTATTTGTCATTAAGTTGACTTTATCTTATCAAGAATGATAAGAGTTTCTGTCATCAACTGCAGGTCTTGCAGTTGCAGGACTACGGCTTCCTTGATTGAGTCTATCCATCTGTAGTTCAGTCCTCTCTTTTTCCTGCTGCCTTCCCCTTGACCAAACTTTATTGTCTTTTCGAGTGAGTCACATTGTCTGATGCTATGTCTAAAGTACAACAGATTGAAGTAAATTTTCTGGTGTACAAACTTATATATTTGTATGTTCATATGCTTCAGGCCATCTGAAGGCCCATATTTTGCCACATCAGCCTGCCAGATATCCAGTGGAGGCTCTTCTCTAGTACCATCAGTTTCAGAAGCAGATTTTGTAGAAGATAAGAGAGAGGGGTTTTTTGGTTGTTGCTTTAATGCTATGGAACTTCCTACCAAGAGATGTAAGACTGTCCCCTCCCAGTTGTCCTTTTTTGTTGTTATTTGTCATCAAGTCAAGCTCAATATATCCCTACTCTATGAACGAAAGAGCTCCAAGAGCCCTGGTCATCAGTTGCTGAGGTCTTCTGTGTTGGAAGCAGAGGCATCAATGATTGTAAAGTGGTTAGGAAGAGAGGGAAGTCTAGATAATGACTGCCTTTTTTTCCCACTTCTCTGTATCTTCCTTTGGTCCTTGAGTTCAAGGCTTTTGCTTCCTTCTTACCTGCAGATGTCAACTCTACCTTTTCTCAAGAAGTTAGTTAGTCTCTTTGTTCCTTTTGTCTGGAAAGAGCATCCATGAGGCTCTAGCTGCATAATGGATCTTAGCTTCCACTCACAAGTGATAGCCAACTTTTAGGAATTCTTCTAGCTAAGTATTAGTCAGCTTCTTTTATCTCCATTCCTATCCTAAGATGGATTTTCTGGGACAGTAAATGCAAGGTTTTTTGTTTTTATTTTGCCTTAGAAGAGCATCTGAAGTCATGCAAAAACTCCAGACAACCTCTCCCAGTGGTTTAATATAGATGTTAAATAGCATAGGGGAGAATACTGAACTCTGAGGGACTCAACAAGCCAATGACCAAGAAATTGAGCAGGAATCCTCCAGCACCACCCTCTGAGAGTGCCCCTCCAAAAAAGTACAGAACCACTGTAGAACAGTAGCACCAAGCCACATCTTGGAAGGATACCATGGCCGATGGTATTGAAAGCCACTGAAAGGTCCAACAGAACCAACAGGGACACACTCCCTTATCTAGTTTCCTGCACAGGTCATCCACCAAGGCAACCAAAACTGTCTCTGTTCCACAATCAGGTCTGAAACCAGAGTAAAATGGATACGGATAATCTGCTTCATTCAGGAACCTTGGATTTGAGAACCCATCACTAGTACTTTGTCCCAGAATGGAAATGTAGAGACTAACCTATAGTTATCTAATGTAGTAGGGTCCAGGGAAGGTTTTTCAGAAGTGTTCTTACAACAGGCATGTTGGGACCCTGCCTTGTTGTAGAAAAGCATTACTCACTTCCCTTACCTATTAAGCAAGTCCTCCTCTGGCTTGTTTTGTTAACCAGGAAGGACAAGGATCTAGTACATATGTGGTGGCTCTTACCTCTCCAAGGATTCTGTCCATATCCTCAGTCTGCACAAATTGAAAAGTATCCATCAACACTTGACAAGCAGAGTTATATCTGCAGGAACTGAATCAACTCTGGTGTTGAAACCAGAGCAACCCAAGTGATTTTACCTTTCAAACGTTGGGCAAATTCTTCACAGTAGGCTGTTGAGTGACTTATGTTCTCCTTAGGACCAGGCTGTAACAGATCCCTGACCACTCAAAACATCTTTTCTGAATGGTTCTAGCCAGGAAAGCTTTGTTTGCTACCTTTATTGCCCCACCATAGTCCTTTAGATATATTTTAGCCTCTTTTTGGTCAGACTCATTCTAAGCTTTCTGCCACTGTCACTTTAGCTTCCATCTCACTCACTTCATTGCTGCCAACTCCTTAGAAAATCAGGAGGTGGTTTAGTTCCACTCTGTAAGAAGGGACTCCGAGGCAGTCGCGTAGGGATGGGGGGCGTGATGAAGGCAGTGCCCCTCCGGCAGCAATTTTTTTGGGGGGGGCACTGCAGCTCCTTGCTTGTCCTCCCCCGTGTGCTGTAGTCCCACCCCATCCATTGTAGCCATGCCCTATCCATTGCAGCCACCCCCCTACACACCATCGCCCCACCCCTGCATGCTGCAGCCATGCCCCTCTGCACTGTAGCCACACCACCACATGCTGTAACCATGCACCTGCACCACCGTAGCCATGCCTCCACCCATACACTGCAGCAAGTGGCAGGATTCTAAACAGCACTTGACCACAGAAGAATCTCCCAATGAAGATGTTTGTTCTCCAGTACATGGAGGGAGGCAGGTCAAGGCCAGGAGAAAATATGTGGTGCAGAGACAGAAAGAGCAGACCTAAGTAGCACATGTGGCTATCCCTTCATGCCATTCTAATCAAAAGCAGAGAAGGACTCCTGAATAAGTTGCTGAGCACAACAGGGCCAATTCAAATATGTATTTTCATTACTTTTTCCTAGGATGAATGGCTATAGCATCAGTTTATGATTTGAGATGTCACAGATGTAAGAGGATAATGGCCATGACTCTACATCATGGAGACAGAAAGTAACTTTCATAGAATCATAGAATCATAGAATCATAGAGTTGGAAGAGACCCCAGGGGCCATCCAGTCCATCCCCCTGCTATGCAGGAACACTCATCAAAGCATTCCCAACAGATGGCCATCCAGCCTCTGCTTAAAAACTTTAGGCTCAGGGAGTTATGTGGCAGTAGCACAATATTATCTCATTTGGAAATGTGCAACCAAATGTACAACCAGAAGCACATGTGCATCTACATGTGAAATGTGAAATGTACACTCATGCATATTAATATCCATCTGCCTGCACAATAGGCAACCATGTACACCTGTGCATAATGTATGTGCACATCCATGCACCATGGCACCAGATGCAGAATTCCATTTCCATAACCATGTACTGAATATTGCTCTTCCACATCAGATAGAAATATTAAACCATTTCCATAAGAGAACTTACTCATTACTGACTACTACTGGGATGATGATGATGATGATGGACACAACACTTCCCCAAAAAAGTAGAAGACACATTTTGTTTTGTTTTCTTCTTGCTACTACAGAGGGCTTAGCAATCCATTCTTGTACCACCTTTTCATAGAATCATGTGTCTGTAAAGATGGGTTGATCTCATACACTCGAAAAAGAAATTTAACTTGACAGTATTGCCATTATAGAGTATGAATTTTAAATGACAAATAAAGTTAAGAATAATGAGACCACAATTATCATTGTGCTAGCTTTATCAGACACCAGGAGTATGTGATAGAAATCTAATGCTGTACATTCCCAACTCACAGCAGTAGAATGCCCTCCACTTTCACGTTTGGATGCATCTGGGGATCAATCTGCTGTTCAGCCCTAGGACCTGAAGATGTAAAACATTTGGAACCTGTAACAAGTATTTTTTCCCCCAGTTTCTTACTGTATGAGTTTTCTCAAGAGACTTGATTTGTGTTCCTGGGTAGATTAGAGTTATCATAATTGGCTTTAGCTTCACTATCACTTCTGTAATTTACAATTTGAGGAGGCTAGACTGCAGGGCAGAAACACATCATTTTATGCTCTACAAAGCTTCTCATCAGGTTTTCCAATTTTTTAAAAAAACCTATTTCTCACTGAAAGCCAAATCAAAAACAAGAAAAGAAGGGCGAAAGCATACAATCAGCATCAGATAAAAATGTTTAATAGAAAGGAAACCACACAGGAAGTTCAAGGACTTGAGGAATTGCATATCTCAAAGCATTTCTTTTTAAGCAGAAAAATGATACCTGCTAGAAAGCCACATGTAACGTCAGGTGCATGGAAGATTTCTGTGTCTGTCATAGATCTAAAAGGAAGTTCACCACGAGTATATTAGTAATTCTTCTGACTAATTACTGCATACTGTCATTTTATGGATGGATCATTTGATGCATTGTGTATGTGTGAGTGTGCTTACGCATGTAGCCACTCTGGGATTGCGTTGCCCGACTCTACCCCATATAATACATGGCAAGGGCACAATTGAATCACTATAGACATAGATTCCAGATGAGCAATGATGTGTTGTGTCTTTGTTGTTGCAAATAGACTTAAAGCATACAGGGCTCACTGTATTTCCTTTAATGCAGGGATGAACTACACTTGGCTTTCCAGATGTTGTTAGCCTGCACTCCCCATCAGCCTTACCATTTTCTCAGCTGGCTAGAGCTGATGGAATCTTCAGGGCAACAGTCCCTGGAGAACAGGACTGTTGTCTTTTCTCCTTTCTCTTACCTCTCCAAACACATTTTGAGTACCACATCTCTCTCATTCTCTTTTCCCATCTCAGCAACCCTGCTGTCTTTCATCTACCTGCTCCATGTGTTCCCTCAACCCTATCCCCTCTAGTTTCTTCACTGTCACTGACCTAATTCTGTTCTGATTCCCTTCCTTATTGCTTCAATCATGCCACTGTTTTTTTTTTCCAGTTCTCATAGAAAACTTCCCTTGACTCATTGACATTCTCAATCTACTGCCAAATTTTTGTTCCACCTTTTATCTCTACTCTCCTGGAGTGTGCTCCTTTTTCCTGCTGTTTTGGTTTTTCTCTCCTCCAGACCTGCTTTTGACTCCTCCAACTCTGCTTCTGCCCTCAGCACTCCACTAAAAATGCCCTCACCAAAAACAAGGATGATCTCTCCACTGCCAGATCCAATGATCTCTAGTCAGTCTTCATCTTGTTTGACCTCTCGGTCACCTTTGAGAGAAATAATCACTCCCATTTTGCCCCTAGGTTTCTGTGATTCATTCTGCATCTATTCACTCTTTTACTGCTTTTGTATGGAGAAGCTCCTCCTCCGCTTTCTCCTTCTCCATTGGGGTTCGTTGGGGATCTATTCCTGGCCTTCTGTTATTTTGTGCCCATGCTAAGAATAAAGAGATAAGACACTTGTCCTTCCATTATCTAGGGCCATAGCTTGATTAACTTCAAAGATAACAGAGATCTAGAGTGTGTCTTATGACTGTCTTGGAGTTTTTTTCAAAAAAGGCATGAACCATTGCAATATGTTAGGAAATGCCACCAAGTCTTATCAGGGCAGGCGGGATCATCACCAAAGGTCACTTCCCCAAGGGCTCCCACAAGGCAAGAACAAATTTTCAGATATACAGATCCTCCTATGACTGCCTTCTTCATTATTGGCTTGCAAATAAAGCCTTGCTGTAGTTCTCAAGAGATGTAATATGATACCATTTAGAATTTAGTCAACTGTGTTCACTTCAAACTGTTTCAGGGACATCATTTTAGTGACATCCCTACAGGGTCAGTTTTTTCCAGATGTGCTAAAAACTCTTTGGGGATGATGGAAGCTGTAGTCCAAAGCTTTTAAAGAGCATGGGTTCTGGGAAAGGTTTCAATATGGTAAGTTAGGGCCCTTTCACACTACACAATATTGATGAAGATTATGATGATTTTACTTTATACCTCTTCTGTTTCTCAAGTGTGGCTTACATATTAAAAAGATAGAAATGCAAAAAAATACAAAAAATCAACATTAAAATTGAATTAGGATATTAATCATATTAAAAACAGACACCACTATCCTATTTGACCTGTTATGTTATGTTATCTTTGTGTATGCTTAACTACATAGCAGAGGTGCTAAGAAACCGGGTTACTGAATTCCAAAGATGTGTAACAGGACATGAGGGGAGTGCCCAATGCACATTGGTACTCAGTGCTCATCAGGACTGATGCAATGAGCATTTTGCATCAGCCTGTTGTGTATTGGTCCATTCTGCATTGGGCCCCAGTGCATATTTGTTACTCATTTAACTCAGCTACATTGTAATGTAACAGCAGCCCTCTACTGTACAGTTACACAAGTGCACAATTCTAATTCTCACAGACCTGAGTCTACTTCTGAGTAGGCAATACTTTTAGAAATGTTAAACTATACTACTGTGACTCCTAAGTAATCCTGGGCTCTGTTTGGTGAGACATTTCAGCTCTCTGGCAGAGAATTCTAAATAACCCTCCCTAAACTGCAAAATCACAAGATCCCATAAGATGGAATGAACAGAATTAAAAAGGAATCATAGTACTATAACTGTGTAGCATGAAATGGTCCAAAGTGTTGTCTTCCTCAAGTTGCAGATGTGTAAGAAAGAGATGGAAAAATAGTGGTATCCTGAAAGTAACCTAATAGCTTCCTTTAAGAGCTAAGAATATTATTGGGGTCCTCCTAGTTTATATCTCAGTCCTTCCACGACTGTTTTATACCAATACTTAAATTACATGATGCCCATAATACTCTGTTCAAATAACAAATGATGAGGGTGATTGAATAAGAGGAAATTTTGCACAGCAAAACACATTTATTTTGGGTACAGGCTACTTGTGAAGCAAGAAACTGGGCAAGCCTGTGTAGATCAGCTAATTTCAGCTCATGGAATGCTGCAAAAGGTGGTGGGCTATGGGGGAAAGTCTAGAACCTAGAGGCTTGCCTATTAGTTATGGCCAGCCAGAAATAGAAGTAAGGCTGTTAGAAGAGAAGAATGGATGAGATCTAAATAGAGTTTTGGGACCTAAGAACATGGTGTGAGTTCAAGGAAAAGTCAAGGAAAAGTCCTGCTTTGTTTGAAACTGAGGTGTTAACTGTGCGTATTTGTATGGAACCAGCATAAGCTAGCTATTTTATTTTATTTATTATGCAATAAATCTTTATTGCTTTTATTTTAAACATGTCTGTCTAGATGTTTCAATTTAATAACTAACAAGGACAACTGGTCATGCTTTACTACAATGAACCAAATGATCAACACAGCCAATGGCCCAGGATAGTCCTTGAGACTAAATAACAGATCCAAACAGTGATCTCGAGAGTAAAAGGATGAGGTGAATTACAGGAACTATAGGGTTGAAAATTCACAGTCAAACTGGATAGGGGATTTATCACACTACTAGACTTTGTTCTTATCAGGAAAGGCTTGGTTCTGAGAACTGAAGAATATTCTTGCATGAATTATTTCTATCTTTAGAATCATCACAGGTTTCTGATGCCATCTCTCTCTCCCCCTCCCTCCCTCTCTTCCACTGAATGTTCATAAGGTAACAGAAACTTCAGAGGAATGTGAAATTATTAGGGTCTTACTAAGATTGTTTGAACCTCAAGGGTCAAGAAGCCTAAAATGAAGTTGAATGCCACCGCATTTCTATTATATAATCATTTGTTCTTCTGTTGGGATTCCTGCTTAATAAACACAGGATTACAAGAATGTAATCTGAGATCCTATTAATGAGATTATACCACTTAGAATCCCAGCAGGCTCTCAAAAAATAATATTGAGAGTGCTGATATTACAACTGTGTGGATTAAAAAATTCTAAATGAATTACTTGTTCACTATGGCCATATACCTTTTAGCTTGAAAAATGAGTAGAAAATAAACTCATCTCAATTAGCCAACCCTGATGTTAATAAAAGAAACAAATGGCAACTGAAGACCTGAAGCATGCTTTTACTTGTATGCACTCAACATAGGCATCTCAAGCAAGAAAAAAGGGTGATTCTCTGTCACTCTATGACCAGCACGAATTCCACATGCATCTCTATTTAGCCTTGCAATTATAGTTTAGAATTGTTGTTGTTGTATGCCCTCAAATTGTTTCCAACTTATGGTGATCCAAAGGGAAACCTATCACAGGGCTTTCTGGGACTGAGAGTGTGTGACATGCTCAAGGTCAACCAGTGGATTACTATGGCTGTGTGGGGAATTGGACCCTGGTCTCCAGGGCTGAAGCCCACTACACCATTCTGGCTCTCACTTTACAATTATTCATTTCTCCTCTTCAGCAGTATGCACAGACAATATAATTTACTTAAGATCCTAGCTCATGACTTGGGAAAAATGTTACAGCTTAGTTTTGGACAGTTTCAGAAAGCATCTGATTCATTTCTGGTACTGAACCTGAATTGTGATTTGGAATACAATAATAAGTACTTCCCATCATCACTCCCTGCAAAATAACTGCTGCAATTTCTTTCTGTTTATCAGAAATGGGTGAAGGTAACAAGTGCTTTAGGAGAAAAGCATGCTTGCCATAAGATAGAGATAGCTTCCTTGGAACTGGATGGAAAGGAGAAATAGAATTAGGTGTCACCAGCATACTGATGATATCCAACCACAAAACTCCAGATAACATCTCCCAACATTTTCATGTAGATGTTAAACAGCAAAACACAGCCCTGAGGGACCCCACAAGACAATTTCCCTAGAGTTGAACATAGCTCAGCACCACCTTCTGAGTTTGCTGTTCCAGGGAAGATTGAAACCACTGCAGAACAGTGTCCCCAAGTCCCATCCCAGACAGATGACTTAGAAGGATATCATACATGCTGGTATAAAAGCCATTGAAAGGCCCAGCATATCCAACAGGGACACATTCCCACAGGGAGGTGGTCACAGCTGTCTCCATTCCGTAGCCAGGCCTGAAGCCAGATTGAAATGGATCTAGATAATCCATTCCATCCAAGAACAACTCTACCTTGCTTCATTGAGGCATTCATAACTCAGCCAGTCCCCTCTGGCTGCTTTTATAAGTCAGGGAGAGCAAGAGTCCAATACACATGTAGTAGCTCTCACAGATCCAAGGATGCTATCCATATCCTTAGGCTGAAGAAATGGAAACTTATTCACTACCATGAACCAAACAGGAGATGAGATTATATCTGTTGGACCTGTATATCAACCACACTATCCAAGTCAGAGCAGATCTGAGTGTCATGCAAATTCTTCACAGGGGCTGCCAAGTGGTCTATGTGCAACTCCTGTTGGGCAGAGAAGAAAAGGCCTCTAATCACTCAAGATAGTTCCACTGGATGACACCGAGCAGATGTGTTGGTGGCAGAGAAGAATGGTTTCTTCACTACCACCACTGCCATGGAGCAGGCTTTGCAATGGGCTCTAGCCTGTATTCAGTCAGACTCACTTTGATTGAATCAGACTCACTCTGCCATCTATGCTGTAGTCTCTGTCCCACTTTTTTTATGGCAATCAGCTACCTAGTGAACCAGGGTATTTGCTTGGCACCACTCTGTGGGAGTAATGCTTTGGAGTAATCATGTTCACTAAGATGGCCATTTCCCTATTCCAGAGATCATCCAGGGCTTTGGCAGGAGTATCTATCAAGGCAACAGGAAACTTTCCATTTAGATTTCCTTCCCACCCCTGCAGAGGCTCTGAGTCCCAGTGAGTTTAAATCCCATTAAGTGGGGTCCATCCAGTTCCAAGGAAGCCCATCTGTCCCTGACAATGGAATCATAGAAACCTCTTCCACAACCAGATCACCATAATTCCACCAAGCACAAAATAAAACAGGTCCAGTGTGTGTCCTGCTACATGGGTGACACCAGATATGACTCGGGACAGACCCATGGTTGTCATGGAGAACATGAAGTCCCCTGCTGCTACCAGAAGAGTGTCTTCAGCAGAGATGTTGCAATCCTTGAGAACAAAGAACAGGGGAGGCTGTTGCCGACACCATGACTGTGAGTAAAATATGGAGGGGCTGGGAGAAAACAAAGTACAGAATACAAGTGGGAGCCACAACTAGGGGAAAAAAATAATATTCAAAAATATTCAGAAAATGGTTTAAAAGCTTGTTTTTCAAGTGTTGAGAAACCCTGAAGAGAAGAATCCTGATGAGAATTTTTCCACTGTGAGACTTATACTGAGCAATATTTACACACAGTTGTTCTGTGCAAGAACTAAGGTGTTTTCTGCACAGAATATACATTTTCAGTACAGAAAATAATATTTCTATGTAGGAAATAATACTTTTGAATAGAAATATTTCTGCATAGAAATATTATTTTCTGTGCAGAAAATACTGTTCCCTATACAGAAAAATGTTTTCTGTGCAAAATAATAATGTACAAATTTTGTGTAGAATAAATCCTGAATTGCATGCAAATAAGCTTCAAAAACTGTGTTGTATTCAAAGACTTTCTTGCAACAGCAACACTAAAATCAAGACTCAAAATATGCCAGTGAACACCACCCAGACCCTGGAGGTCCCTCTACAAGAAACAATACAATAGATTGCTAATGTACTTAACACACTGTTATTCATATCCCCTGACTAACAGCACAACCCTGTGGGTATCACATTTAACAGGCCAGCTGTAACATATGCAAATTACTTCCTCCCATCTGAGGACTACACAAGTATATATACTTTGTCTCACTTTCATGCCACCAAATCTTCTGAAGATGCTAGCCACAGATGCAGGTGAAATGTCAGGAGAAAATACTAGTAGAACATAGCCTCAAAGCCCAGAAAACCCACAACAATCTAGGAAGACAGTTGTTAAAATTACTGTTTGCTTCCTTTGAGAAGAAACTTGGTGAAGAACTATATCCCTAGCCTCAACACAGAGGAGCAGTCACCTTTGTCATCACCTTGATCTGAGAGAAGGTAGGCGAGACAACAAGGTCACCCACTGGCTGCTCCTTGACACCATTGTTTGTCTACCCCCAAAGCACCATGAAGGCTCTTAACAACTCTGTTGTATTGCCAATAATCAACTGCTGGTGTTTTTGCTATTATTATTTTAAAAAAGGAGGGGAGTATAAATATTTCATTTTCTTTGTGTCAACACAGTCTCTTCATGTTTTGTAGGCCTAGTAGATGCCATGTATACTGAATGTGCTCACAACATCATCAAAGTAAAAGAAAAGTCAATTATAAGCTATATGCTTTTCAGCTAATGAAAACTTATCTCTCCGATTCCCACAAGATGGCTGGAATGGAAGCAATTAGTTCAGAAAAAGAATTAAATTAGATGAAGAGAATGCAATATATGAACACATATATCTAAAAACTAATGAAAACGTGTACTTTTCTTTTGTATACTGTGAACTCAATTAATTTACTGAATCAACATGTATCTAAGTCTCAAAGCAGTATTATTACAGATGCTCATGAAATAGTAATCTTGGAAGGAGCAGAAGTATTTTTTTGTTTTGTTATTTCATTAAATGGTGAAAAGCAAAAGAATTTGCAAATGAATGTTGAGACATCCACTTGAAATTACAGGATTTATTGGAATGGCAGTTTTTTCTTGTTTACAGCATTGACATATTTTGCTATTTCTCTTGCACTATGAAATGTGACAAGTACAGTTTTGAAACAGAAATTTACAATCCCCACCATACATATGATTTTAAAGTCAATTCAGATTGCATCCTGTTTTATGTGCAAAAGCACATCTGACTTTGATTCAAATTTCTAGTACTGGAAAAAATGCAGGACATTTGTTACCCTTTTCAATCTGAGTGATAAAAAAGTCACAGTTCCAGCTAATAGTACAGTGAATAAATTGCATAACCAGTGTTTCCTGAAAGAAAATGAATCCCAGGTAGGCTGGTATTCTGTTCCCAGTCTGGCAGGCCAGATGTCTTTGGGTATTCACAAGCAGGCCATAAAAAGCAATGGCCAGTCACAGTTCTTTGCCCTAACCATGTGTTGTACTGCCCCTACATAGGGAGGTCCCATTTAGTTATCATCATGATGTTGACTTTTTCCCCATGGTTAGTCTATGCTTTTTTAAAAAAAAATCTTACAAAGTAGTATCAATTTAGCAGCAAGCACTATATCCTATGGTACTCATTTTATGACAACTTCACCGTGACATAAAGTATTCCAATGATATATTAGCCAGACACTGTATTCCTCCTGTTAATGGCAGCACAGTGATCCCATGTTAGTGGATTTGTGAGGTGCTGAATTTAGTTTGCTGTACAGTTTCAGCACCTTGGATAGCTCCTTTAAAGTTCTGGCACCATACCTGAACACTAATAGCTAGACAATAACGTAGGTGTGTGTGTGTGTGTGTGTGTGCCTTCAAGTTGTCTGTTGACTTATGGAGACTCCATGAATTTCATAGGGTTTTTGTAGGCAAGGAATACTCAGAGATGGTTTTGCCAGTCCTTCCTCTGAAATATAGTCTACAGCACCTGGCATTCATTGACAGTCTATTATCCAAATCCTAACCAGAGCTGACCCTACTTAATTTTCAAGATCAGAAGGGATCTGGTGGTTTTAGGGTATTTAAATAACTGTGTAACAACATATGGAGAAAACTGTTTCCACAATGATGTCCTAAGTGCTCCCCATTACATCAGGGGAGGGGGGATGAAGCTGGGGGAAATAGACAGATCTTTGGTTGATATACCAACATTCTTTTTATCTGAAATGCTGAGTTGAACTGTCTGCCCTTGTCACTCCTCACACTTATTCCAAAAACATACAGTCAGGTAATAAGCTAATGAAATGGCTATTTTGTCTTCTGAGATGAAATAAGTACAATAGACCATCTTAAGCCCACCTTTCCAGTACAGAATCAATATGGATTCACAGTAGAAACTACAGAGATGTGTATGGACAAGATGAACTACAATATTGTTTAGCTTCAAGCTAATCCAGTAATTCAATTAAAGATGCCAAGATAACACAAAATTTAATCTGCTGTTTCATTAAAATGTATATTTCTATACTGATCACCCTGCTTCAAGATTCTATCACTACATTACTCCTCACATAAAAATATTTTGGAGGATGGCTTTGAAACTGTCAGTACTGCTTAATCAGTTAATTAATTAACTTTGCTAATTTATTTGCTTTCTCTTGTCACAAAATGAAACAATGATCCAGAAATCATAATCATCATTTTTATTTATAATCTCCCTTTCTCTCAAAACAGAGATTAAGAGCAGTTTATACATTAAAACAAGTGCCATATAGTTAAGCAACATACAAAAGACCAACATTAAAATAGAATTAAACTATGCATAATATTAAAATAATTCAAAACATATTATTAAAAATAACAAATGCCAATTAAAACAGTACATTTGAAAGGAGGATCTTAAAAGCTGCCTAAAAAGAAAAGAAGAAAAAGAAAAAGAAACTTCAGTTCAAAAAGCCTGCAAGAATAATGAAAAATAAATCTTTGTCTGGTGATGGAGGCACTACAAGTGGGGGCTATTCTATCTTTCCTGGTATCAAGACCTAGAGGTGGGCACCAAAAAGATTCTATCTTATGCCCCCACCTGTGAAAGAACATGGAGCTGGTCATAATTAAAATGCATAAGCAAGGACCAAACTATACATTATCTTTTTTCTTCAAAACCTAGACAAAACAGACCCCATTGGGCTATGGATTAGGACTCAACATTAATAGAAGGGGTTCGAAATTGTGCAGGAGGCAGGGTTCAGTTTTTACTTCTACATTCCCCCCATGGGGCACACTCATGCACTAGCAGATATTCTTTGCAGCCTTTCTTTGCTTTTCGGGGGTGGGAAAGTTAAGAGTTTAGTGGGTATGAGCAACCTAAACCATTGCATTTGGGGGCATTTTGGGTAGTTCTGATGTTTTAAAAAAATCACCTTTCTGGCATGATTCTTTTTTCCAAAAAAGGGTGGTTGGGGTCGGTTTAAGGCACTAGGGCAGTTTCAGAATCCACAAAAATGGCAAGTAGGGTCATTCTTTTTCCAAACTTCTATATGGAATAGCTAACTTATATTCTTCTCAACTATAAAGGGAAAACGTATAGGTATCATTTTTTTTTCCTCACCATGGAATGAATCCTCAATACATTGGATGATGATTCTCACTGGGGCTCAGGCATAGGAAAATCACTATCAAACTATGTATCCGCTCCTAATAAGTTATCTCCACAATTTCTTCTACAATAGTCATATCAATCATATAGCATATATTCTTCATAAATTTTCTCCATGACTAGACCGGTTCTCAGTACTTTATCTTCTATATATTTCCACATTTAGGGGTTTTTAAAAGTGGAGCACATGAATTTTCAGACTGTAAGACTCCTTGTGATGATAAGTATGATCACAATAATTATGTTGGTGAAAAGAAACAGCTAAGGTGTGTTGACACTATGTATTGCAATGAAATACGTCTCTGTGGAAAGATGAAGAAACTAAACCACTCAAGAAAAAAAGTGATTGCATCTTACTTGGTTTTCTTATTCAAAGTTTAAACTCTGGAAGTCTCATTTCTCAGACAATGGATAGGAGTATTGTGCTATTACTCTCATGATTTCCTCAAACTGTAACTGATTTAGATATAATTTTAGGATTATTTCAGAGTTGTGGAAACTAAGCTGATCAAAACAATTTATCAAATCACAGTGGAAGTCTTTAGTGCCGTTTGCTTATTCTCAGTAGTAATCCCATATGCAATTTTGTAGACATTGCATTGTGTAGAGGTATACAGAGTACCATTGATAGAGTTATACCTTATGTGACTTAAGTGTGGGGAAAATTAATTTTGTAATAGAGAGAAACCTGGATCTGACCAGAAGGGAGGTGTTTCTAGACTCAATCCTTAGTGCAAGATGTGCATATGGTTGAACTAACTGGAAAGAGGGAGCGTAATGCTATAGAATTTAATTTATATGCAAGTGGAAAAATACCAGGGAACTCAAAGAGTGGCTTCAAAACTGAAAACATCTGCAAAATGAGGAATCTGTATTTGGGTTGGTACTGTTCATAAATGGCCAAGGATAAGGAACAAATACTGAGGTAGCTCTGTTTGCTAATAACACCAATATTTTTGGGGAGGGCAGTGTGAGTAGATCTGAATCACACAGAATTGCAAAGGTATTTCAAAGTTGTGAGGGGGGAACATTGAGATTGAAGGTAAACAGGTTTAAACTGATGCATACACAGCCACACAATCCAATTGTTACCTATACACTAATGGGAGCTGGCAGTGACTAATGAAGAAAGGGAACTTGGGGTTCAAGTAGATAGCTTGATTAAAATGTTAACCCAACTTGCAGCTGCTTTATACAAAGTGTTGGTATTTTACTGACAAATCCATGGTGTGACATATTGTACAGGTCTGGTCGCTGAACCTGAAGAAGAAAGGAGAAGAACTGGCAACTAAAATGATTAAGGGGTTAGAGCAACTCTTCTATGAAGAAGATTTTTTTGGGACTGTTTAGCATAAAAAATAGGCAAATAATAGTATAGAAGTATAGAAGTCTGTATAAAATTATGCATATTGCTCTGAAGTAAATAGGGGGAGCTTTTCAACCTCTCTGCTACAATCTTTGGTCATAAATTTAAGGTAAACAGTAGGAAATACTTCATAAAGCACAGTTAACTTGTGGAATACATTGTTACAATGTGAGATGAAGTGTCCAGTTGTCCTTATGTTCTAATGATAGACCTCTTACAGGCAACTATTTATTTATTTATTTGTTTGTTTGTTTGTTTGTATCCCACTTCTTCATATGGATCGAGGCGGCGAACAACTTACAAATAGCATGTATTTCGAAACATTTCTATACATGTCCCCAACAAGCTAGGTATTCATTTTACCGACCTGCAAAAAGATGGAAGGCTGAGTCAACCTTGGAGCCGGGCAGGATCGAACTCACAACCTTCTGGCTTGCAGTACTGGCATTTAACCACTGCGCCACCACGGCACATATTGGTTAATATGTGAACAGAACACCAGACCTTGGTGTGATCTGGCATAGCTTTTCCAGTGATCTGTATTTTGAACCAAACTGACTTCCTTTACACTTCCCAAGCTCATATACAAAATAGAACACAATAATTTTACACTTCTTGGAATTTAATCGTAGTTCTATGATCTAAAATATACACAAAAATGAAAACATTAGAGGAAATAATGCAAAGCAAACAAATAAATAAACAAACTTATATACAAAAATGTGTCTGTGTATGCAGGGTGAAATTAACCCACCAAATGCATATATTAGGAGAAAGTGTGTAAATTGTGTAAACTGTTAATCTGTAAGACATGTTGAGTTGCTGTCTTGGGAAACTGATGGGGTATAAATAATGTGATTGATTGGATGAAAAGGTATATAAAACTTTTCCATAAAAATGCATATGAAAGTGCAGGAAGACTTAGGCATTCATAACTGCCTGAGGCATAGAATTGTTCAACTTCATGTTTGAAATAAAATGTGAAAATGGAAAGTAAAACTGATTTGGCCATTCTTAACACTGCAAAGTTATGATGCATCAGCATGGATTTTCTTCTCCACTGACTTCTTTTCTTTATGGCATTCTGCTACCCCTCTTACGACTGTAATTAAAAAGGTACTGCAACATTATGTTTCAATGCCATATCTTGAGGAAGAAGAGTTTTATTTATTAGGAGTTTTTTTATTTAATTAACAGCTATCAGTTGCATGTGAACGAAGCTTACTGGCTGATATAAACAGTAATGATGTATGGCCACAAGGTAATCTTTGGCATCTTCAAGAAGAAACAAATAAACATAATTACATAGATACATACATACATACAAACAGAAATCCATACAGGTTTTGCTTCCCGACATTTTTTCTTTGTATAGTGGTTTTCTTAACAACTATTTTTCTGTGAAAGAAAGAAAAAGACAAACTGGACCAGCCCTTAGGCTGTATCTGTAGTATCCATTATCACTACTCTAGCACAGCAAAATTACGGAAGAAAAAAGATCCTAAGGTACTTTGAACTTCCTTAATCAGTCAAATCAACCAACCAGTGCTGGATCACTTCTGGAATAATGGCAGCTGCAGCACAGCAATCAGGCTATCATTAGGGATTTTGCATGTGTGACCCATGCAGTGTGGTTGCACATCAGTACGCCAATGGACACAATATCACAATTCTGTCTAGGCATACCATGAGGTTTAAAGTTATTACAGGGATGCATTTGCAGTGATGAAAACACAATCTGAGCTCACATTGAAGTGTAGTTAACAAGCTTTCGTGCCAGGACAGGAGATGAGATTTTACAGTGGTTACTCTCTAAAGTATGGAATGTAACTCCCAAAGAAGATTAAGGGAACAATACTTTTTATGCTTTTCAGGAGATGTGTTAGACACAACAATTTTGACTGGTCAGGTTTTTGAGGGGAAAAAAAAGGTCTTCTGAAACTATTTAAATATTGCATGGGTGCACAGAGCATGGGAAATAAAGAAGATGAACTGGAACTCTTAATACAATAGAATAAATATTATATAATTGATATCACTGAAACCCAGTGGAATGTGTCTTATGATTGGAATGTAGTAATTGTGGAATATCACCTATTTCAGAGAAATAAACCAGACAAGAAAGGAGGAGAAGTAGTTTTATATGTTAGGGATGTTTACACCTTTGAAGAGGTCCATGACTTAAATCGACGAAGCCATCTTGAGAGCATCTGGGTAAGAATTAAGGGGGTGAGAAACAATAAGGATGTCATTGTGGGGGTTTACTACAGACACCCAAGCCAGACTGCAGATTTGATGGTGTTTTTCTGGAGCAGACGACCACACATTCAAAAAGGAGAGATGTAGTAGTAATGGGAGATTTCAACTATCCTGATATATATTGGAAGTCAAACTCTGCCAAGAGCATAAGGTCCAACAAATTCCTCAAATGCCTTGCAGACAATTTCATAGTCCAGAAGGTAGAAGAGGCAACAAGGGGATTAACTATCTTAGATCTGATCCTAACCAATAGGGATGACCTTCTTAATGAGTGCAACTGGCAGGATCTTTAGGTGGGAGTGACCATGCTGTATTGGAATTTGTTATTCAGGGAAGACAAAGGGAAGACAAATGTAGCCAGACATGCATTCTAGACTTTAAGAAAGCTAATTTCTGTAAATTTAGGGAATTACTGGCTGAAATTCCATGGTCAAGAATACTGAAAGAGAAAGGAGTTCATGATGGATGGGAGTTTCCACTGCTTCAGAGAAAAGGACAAGGAGCAATGGATTCAAACGATAAGAAAAGAGATTCCACCTGAACCTCAGGAAGAACTTCCTGATGGTTAGAGCTGTCCAGCTGTGGAATATGCTGCCTTGGAGTGAGGTAGAGTCTCCTTCTTTGGAAGTTTTTAAACGGAGACTTGATGGCCATCTGTTGGGAGTGTTTTGATGTGTGTTCCTGCATGGCAGGGGGTTGGACTGAATGGCCTCTGTGGTTTCTACTCTATGATTCTAATGGTGTAATATGCATAATATGCATAGACTCTGGAACATGGAGGATTAGGGCTTAATCCCGACAAGACTGAGTTCCTGAAATGATGAGGTAAAATTCAACAACCAAGATTCTTGTGTAATTGAGTCCCTGAAGGATTATCAATCAGAAGTGCCCTATAGTATCATTACAGCTGACCCTCAACTTTCACATATTTCCTTTGACAAATTTGATTATTTGTGTATCTGTAGCTCCTTCCCTCCTCCTCATAGAGTGTGAAATAAGACAAGGAAGAGGAGATGCTGCTGGACGAGAAGATACAGGAAAAGATGGGAAATGGGCTTAGAAGTGTGATGTAAGAGAAGATAGAAGTACTGTAGGAAGATGTGAAAGGGGAAAAGATGAGAAATGAGGATTAAAGGTGATTTACGGGGTCTGAGGTAAGAGAAGGTAAAGGAAATGCTATGGAGGATTGAAGGCAGAGGAAAGAGGTGGTGGAGGAGAAGGGAAGTGAGAAGCTGGATCAGCCACCACTGCAGCCAGTGGCTTAGTCCTAGGAGGTGAATGGATTTTAAACTATTTACATTTTTTCATTTTTACAAGAGTTTTGTGTCCCTAGCACCCACAAAAGTGGAGGACCAACTGTACTTGCAAGTAGTCAAAATTAATAAAGACCTGCCTTTAATATTGATTTCCCTCCTTTAAAAACTATACTGGGTACCCTCTGCTGTTGTGTTTCAAATGTGCATTTGCATTTATGTATCCAGCTATCCATCTGTCTTATATCTAGCTAGCCATCTATACCAGACTATACTTTATTTGAGCATAAGCTGCTTGAACAGTATAGAAACACATTAATAAATAAAAGCAGTAATAAATAAATATTAGAAAGAACTGAATGATTATTTTTAGTGCATCTTAAATGTATTTCCAAAGTTTTCTCCTCTTTAATACTAGAGTTAAATATCTCCACCTGGCCAATGGGATGAATCTAAATGTAATTAACAGGCTAAGGTTAGTAGAAAGCACTCCAAGCCTAGCTGGTTCACTTAGTGAAACTTTATTTATATAGTAATAATAATAAAAAAGCATTTGATTAAATACTTTTCATATAAAATGGATACACTGCCTTGTTGTACAAAAGCTTTTCAGTAGCTGGAACTCCTGTAGGAGGCCACAAATCATTTAATCCTAATGGATTTATAAAAGAAGAAATACCTTTTCTGAAAATATTTCAAGGAGAGTTTCTGAATTTCATCAAATCACACCTTTTCAAGCAGCATGCTGCTAGGCAATAATAGACTAATTGTTCTGACCAGAAAGGAATCCACAGGAGACAGCCCTGTAGTGTGTCAAAGTTATAGTTTAGGTTCCACATTTCACACATTTGTTCAGTCACACTCTTTTATAATTTCATGATCTGGCCAATGAAACCTCCATGGGCTCTTAAATCCAATATGTACTTGGAGAACTGCTAACAGGCATTGTTAATTATTTCCTTTCCTTATCAACCAGGAATGGAAGACCCCTAGTAAGCTACTATTAGCTGTATAGAAATTTGGAACTAGATAATATGAACATATATCATATCTCCTGTCTAAAACAAAGTTGCTCCATATCCCAGAAAGGATGAAGCTATCACTTGTGTGTCCATTCACTTATTTAAAACATTTATAACCTACTTTTTCTCAATCCAGTTTGGTGAACAACAACAAAACCTGAACAGTCTTTAAAACAATTTGGCAACAGTCATAAATATGATGGAGCATCCATAAAACAATAAAGCAGCAAAGGGAAAAAATAACAAATCTACAATTGTGGCGGTTATAGTGATGGTTGTGGTGTGCCATCAAGTTGCTTCTGACTTATGATGACCCAGAGACGAACATGTCATGCGGTTTTCTTGGCAAGACTTGTTCACAAGGAGTTTGACATTGCCTTTCTCTTAGTCTGAGTGAGTGTTACTTGCCCATGGTCACCTAGTGGCTGAGTGGAGATTTAAACTCTCATCTCCCAATGTCCTAGACAAATACTCATACATACCACTACACTCTCTACACCATGTTGGCTCTTGACGAGTCCCCCTACTCCTGCCAAAATACATATTTACTGGTGTATAAGACACACCTGTATATAAGATGCACTCCATTTATACACTGACAAATACTATTTGCTGGTGTATAAGACACACCAGCAGATAAGATACACTCCATTTTCAAGCAGTATTTTTTTTTGGTGGGGGGAAACAAATCTTATACACCAGCAAATACCGTATATATATCCACAAAAAATTAGTCCCCAGACATATGAAACCAACAATGATGTATTTAAGTCTTTTACTCCAAGTCTCAAGTCAAATCTCAAGTCTCTGCCTTCAAGTCTCAAGTCAAGTCTCAAGTCCTTAAAGATACTTTCAAGTCAAATCTCAAGTCAAGTCTCAAGTCAGGAAACCAACTTTATACCCCAACCAAAATTCCAGAATTATGGGATAGAGTGAAATAAATTCAGTTTTAACAATTTAAGCAGAGTTGACTCTCCATATTTGCAATTTTGTCATCTGCAGCTTTGGAAGTGGGGAATAGGATCCTATCTCACTCCCCATTACTGAAGATTCAAAAGCTTTAGAAGGAAGGATATTTCTTCCTCAAGCCTGTTGCCTAACATATTTGCTATTCTGCTCTAAGAAATGCACCCTGCGCCCTGGGGGTGAGTCTTGTCTTTTGCTCTTAGGAAACATTTTAGAAGGCTGTCCAATATGCAGCAGGGACAGGCCACTGAGCAGACCTCAAACCTGTCTCAAGTCCATTGCCTAACCTGTTTACTGTTCCCCTCTAAGAAATTAGCCCACACTTTGGGCTTGAGAGAGATTGTCATGTGACTAGTAGGCAAAAAGAGATGGAGGCGTTGTCCAAAGTTGTAAGGTTTCTGGATGAATGTGTTGTGTTACTGAACCAAGGGCATCAAGTCAGTCATTAAAAATATACAAGTTTCAAGTCAAGTCAAGTCAAGTCATTTCATCATTTATGGCTGAGTCAAGTCTGAGTCGAGTCACTGAAGCAACTTAAGTCCAACTTGAGTCCGAGTCTATCAACTCAAATCTACATCACTGGAAATCAATTCAGAAAGGATGCAAAAATTATGCTCCAAAACAGTGTTTTAAAAAATGTTTTGCTCATTCTGCAGGAGGCTGGATAGACAGATGAAGATGAGAAAGAAATGTCTATGCCTGGGTTCTCAAAAGCTCTTTTTCAATGTCACCACTAGGCATTTTTTTTCTGGAGACCTTATCTACAACTTGGAAATGTTATTTGTTGACTGAAACTCCCAGAACCTCCAGCCATGTTGATTCAATATTCTTGGAAATGTCACCCCAAAAACTTTTCCATTCTCTCACTTTGGGATATGTAGTACGATCTCACTAGGTGGCAGTTTTATAAAGAGCACAAAGTCTTTCAGATATCCTAGTGTGACAACTTGATGGACTATACAGCTTATTTTCTAGTAGTTTCAGCTGGGCCAAGAAACATACTTACATAAGTTTAGATCATTTTATAAGGGAAGCACTTATATCTGTTTACATTCAAGGGTCAACTTTTTGGGTTGCCTGAACTTCTAAAGTACCCCTCAAATAGGCTCAGAAGTAATCCAGAGATGATGTAATAAAGATTTTTTTTTTCTCCTGGTTGTCTATAGTTTCAAGAAATGGGTTTTGGAAGAACATGAGTGCCAGTTGGCGAAGCATTCAAGGTCAAAAATGTATTCAATCAACCTCTAATCTATGAACACATTTCCAACAGAAACGTTACTCCCATTTAACTGGTTGAAGCCCTATTCATGATCAAGTCTATTAATGAGGAGTGGCTTTGTCTTTGTTGGAGTAAGCTTCATTTTTTTGTTCACATTCTTGCTATCAGTTCAGGACCTTTCTAGTCTCCTTGGAATGATGTGAAAAAGAGAAATGGAATGCTCTTGGTCAAAATAGCAGAATATACACGCTTATATAAAATCTTTCTAAATGCCTATTTTCTCAAAATTAAAGCAGAACTTTCCTAAAATGTTATCTACCTATAGATTATTCCTTTATTCTTAAATTGAAGGTTTAACCAAATTTGAGATCCCACATCTCAATATACGTAGATTTTCCCCTTTTTGTGCTGTCTGATGGGGTAAAACACCACAGTTATTTTTTGTGGACTGAAACATATCAATAATTTGAAACTACCATTGAAAATCCACCAATATTGCGGGGGGAAATGTATGAATATTGGCTAAGCAAATTTTTTATTGCTTCAAAAGAGTTAAAAAGTTGACAAAGGAACATGAAATCAGCTGTGGATTGCATTCAAATTCATATATTTGTTCCTCAGTGCTGGTCCACAAATCTTTCTCCATAGGATAAATTGTCAGTGTTGTCAGAGCATTTAAGTGAAGAATACGATTAGTAAGAATACAATTAGTAAAGTTGGTCCTGCAAGGATTCATAGAAATGATAATGTCTTTAAAAACTAGCATTGTAATGGAAATTGCCACCTAGAAGCTGAAACTATATCTATGCAAGACCTATGCTGCATTTTCTATATCAGTGCTTCCCTGGGAGAATTGGGACCTATTGGGCACTAGAAAAGGGGAATGTCACATTATCATTTATATAACACTTTCTTGCAATTTATTTGATGTTTTCTATCCGAGTAACTCTCATAAAAAAATCAGTTATGTATATAATGAGCATTTCCACTTTACAGGTGAGGAACTGAGGTTGAACGTGACTGACTTGCTTGTTCAAGGACATTTTTACATTTTTCATGACTACATATTGTTTGTTCTTTGGTTAGAAGTTTGTGTTCTTGTACTTCAATATTTTAACATGTCATCTGCTTCATCTTAATACTTTTGAACTTCCCTAAAGGTCTGTCAAGATGTATTTATCTTGTATGGAGACATCTTTCAGATATGCCTCATGTTCAAACACCAGATTGGCATAAAGGAAAGCACTGTTGAACTTGGAGAAACATGCATGGATGCTGTGTCACCAGTGAAGGCTGAATGTGAAAATAAATGCAAAGTAAAACAGCTCTGCCAACACTTGTGGCCAGCCAAGGGCTAAATGAAAGATGTTGATAGATTACAAATATTTATGTTCATGCTTTTAAATGAACTTAAGTTCAGAGGTCAAACGCACTCAAGACAGGTGTCACTGAAACTTTTTCTGTAGGCTAGTAGACATATGATTGGCAACAGTCACAGTATTTTGGTCATGAATGACTCACCTGGATAAAGACAAGAAAGGGATGAAGTGTCATTTTGTTTCTTAGGGGCAGTCCTGAGAGCAGGATAGTAAATGGCAGTGGTCCCTACTGAGAATATGAAGGTTTGTAACATACCTGGTACATTTAAATGTCATGAAAGATTTTGACATCCAGAGAGACTGAGGCCAACTGTGTATCTGAAGTCTGAACAATTTGACTGAATGCTGAGCAGAAGTGGACTGTGCTCTTCCTGAATCAAAGGTCTTGAAGGAAAGATTATAGTGCATGGGAGTTCCTAAAAAGTGAGATATTGTAGGCACTGTTGCAAACAATTCCAACAAAGAAAAGTGGGAAGTATGTAAGGATACTAGAGAGGATGTACAAAGAATTTTCAGATGAGCTGAGATTTAAAAGAAACATATATAAGAAATGGAAGAAGGAAGAAACCACCACAGTGAAATGCAGTTGAATATCCAACACTTGGAGGAGGAAAGTTGGAAAAAACTAAAGCTCAGAATCAGCTAAGGCTTGCTACAGGGGTTAAACATAATTTAAGAGGAGGGAGGTTGACTATGTTTAGAGCAAGAGAAAGAGCAAGGAAATGAAAGGGCTGGCGTGTAGAGAACAAGGGCCACAGAGAAGACCAAACTGTTTAATGCCTTCCTTTCCTCAATTTTCTCCCAAAAAGGAAAACAGTGCTCTAACTGATGAAAATAGAATAAATCATGTGACAAGGAGACTACAGCCTAGAATAGATAAAGAGGTAGTAAAAACATTCCTAGAAATTCTAAATGAATTCAGGTCTCCAGGGCTGGATGAGCTGTGTCCAAGAGCACTAAAGGAATTTGCATGTGTAAATCTCAGAGTCACTATCAGTAATCTTTGAGAATTCTTTGGTGACAAGAGAGGTCATAGCAGATTGGAGGAGGTCAAATGTTGTCCCCATCTTTAAAAAGAGCAGAGAAAGAAGACAGCTACTGAGCAGTCAGTTTGACAATTATACCAGGACAGGTTCTAGAACAGATCATTAAACAGTCAGTCTGTACTCACTTCAAAAGGAATGCTGTGATTATTAAAAGCCAGCATGGGTTTCTCAAAAACAAGTCATGCCAAACTAACCTATCTCTTTTTTTATAGAGTTAGAAGTTTGGTAGATCAGGGGTTTCTGTGGATGTGGTATATTTTGATTTCAGTCATGCTTTTGATAAGGTTCCTCATGATATTTTTGAAAGCCAGCTGGTGAACTCTGGGGTAGATAATGTTACAGTTATGTGGATCTGTAATTGGTTGACAAACCAAACCCAGAGAGTAGAGAGCAATTATTTTTTTCATCTGGAGAGAAGTGATTAAAAGAGTGTCTCTGGGTTCTGTTCTGGGCCTGGTGTTGCTTAATATCTTTATAAATGACTTAACTAATGGAATAGAAGGCATGGTTGTCAAATCTGAACGTGAACCAAATTAGGAGAAGTAGCTAATACCCTAGAAAATAGGAAGATAATTCAAAATTATCTCAAGAGATTGGAGAGCTGAGCCAAAACTAACAAGACAAATTTCAAAAGGGATAAATTTAAGGAATTACACCTAGGCAGGGAAAAAAATGAAATTCACAAATATATGATTGGTGACATCTGGCTTGACAGCAGTTATCTGTGAAAAGGATTTAGGGATCTTAGTAGACCAGAAGCTAAACATGAGTCATCAGTGTGATACAGCAGCCAGAAAATACAAAGTAATTCTGGACTGCCTCACCAGCAGTATCCAGATCAAAGGAAGCAGTAGTGCCACCTTATTCTACTTTGGCTAGACCTTATCAGTAATATTCTGTCAAGTTCCAGGCACCACAGTTCAAGAAGGATATTGACAAGCTGGAACATGTCCAGCAAAGGGTGACCAGGATAGCAAAAAGACTAGAAACCAAGCCTCATGGGGAACAGGTATCTGTATATTTATCTTGGAGAGGTGAAGTCTGAGATCTTCTCTGCATAAAGACTACTTTCCCATGTTGCTGCATTGCAATCCTGGCAGCACCTCTTGCAGAATGGGAGTGTGTCCTCAACACTCCTCTCCACATGTGACCGACTGTCTGAGGAAGAAAGCACAAAGTATATGCCCCTTCCTTCTGCAGTACAGCCAGTCTTCTTCCTATGCTGCAGTGAGGAAGGAAGCAAGTGATCATCCTTCCGGACCTTCTGCGTGTCCAGCTGCAACAGAAGGCTCCCATGATCAGGGGTCATTGACGGAGTTTCTCTGTCAATGATACAGCGTGCAATTGCACTGGCTGGTGACATAAGAAGGGCAGGGCTGTGGCAATGTCATGTGGAAGCATAGTCACAGTCCTGCTCCTCTTGCATCCCCATGCCAGGATGCCATCATCATGTGGAAAGGGCCTGAGAGGTGACATGATAGCTAGTTTTAAATATCTGAAGGGATGTCATGTAGAGGATGAAGCCAGCTTGTTTTCTTCTGCTTCCAGAGATTATAACATAAATCAATGGATTAAAATTACAAGAATAAAGATCCTGCCTAAACATTAGAAAGAATTTTCTTACCGTAAGAGAAGTTTGACAGTGGAATGGATGACCTCAGACTCACTTTCTTTGGAGATCTTTAAAAAGAGTTTGGATGATTTCAGACACGCTTTAATTGTGCATTCCTATATGGAAGAATGTTGGCCTAGATGGTCTTTTGCATACCTCCCACTTCAAAATTTCTATGAGGTAACAATAATTAGCCATCTCATATATATAAAAAAAACCATTATCAAAATAGATCCAATTTATTCCTTGTTAACAACTCCGAAAATTCTACTTTCAAGTTAGTAATGTGACATTTTATTATGGATAGATGTTTATATAGGTGCCCAGGGAAGGGGGAAGAGATGCTTTCCCTGTGTTTACACATTCCCATGGATATAGATTCACACAAACACACATCATTAAGACATAAGTCAAATTGTTTTGCCTGGGGAGAGGCTGGCAATCATGCATTGTAAGGATGTCAGATTCTTTCCCTTTTCCAAGAACACAAAGAAACATTTGCACATGTGAATATTATTTGTACTCATCTGAGGGAGAATTCCGTTTTGTCTGCTAATTAAATTCTGCCACTGAACCAGATATGATTGATGGTTACCTACATCTGTTCCCAGCAAATCCATCTTCAAATATCTGCTCCAGTGTGGTAGGCATCCTGACACTTTCTACATCATGGTCGACAATAGAAACAGACAACCACTGAAGATTTAATCTTAACAAGACTTCCAGTGAACTCATGGGGATACTAGTTTTAATTAAAAAGAGAACAGCAGGCTTAGTGAAGATTGTTTAGAAAAGTTCACCAAGTAACGTCTGATTAAAAGACATAAGGTGGACAGCTTTATTTTCCCCCAAGGAAACCTGTAGCTTTGGAGTAGCTGAATTCCCTTCTAATATACATTTTGCTATCAAAATGACAGGCTTGTCACGTCTCATAGGTACATGGCACATTTTTCTCCTCCCTTATTCTGCTTGCAATTACTACTTGCACTCTCCTAATAGTGTTTTCAGTGAGACTGCATGGAACAGCTTAAGAGCCACTTTGGAAGTTCAGAAACACCATAGAAGAGCCTCCTCCTTCAGGGAGCCCTAGAGGTTTGTTGGGCTGCAACTCCTATGATGCCTTACCATCATAAAGTGTGAATAATGTAACATGTGCTTAGGGCCTTAGTGTCTAAAAGCAGCAAGTTCTGGAAAAAGTGTCATCATCATCAATTTATTGCAATCCACAGATCCAGTGCAGGGGGTGGGGGAAATCAAGCATGAAATGGAAAAGGGATAAAACATCCAAAAGGCAAAATCAGAACAGTAAAACAGTTACAATTAACTTTTATCTAATATACAAAGAGCTCTAATCCCGGCTGCCTCTGTGAGGAATTTAGCAACTCCAGGGTCACTTTTGAGGACTTATCCTCCAACAGGAACCTGATTGGTCTGAACTTCCAGGAAATTTTCTCAGTAATGGAATAAGTCTATGTTGATGGGCTTGATTATAGTAGCTACAAGACAAAAGAACATGCTTCATAGACTCAACTTCCATATTATTGCAGGGGCACTGTGGAAAAGCAGACTCCAGCAGGGAGATGTAGTCACAGGAGAGAGTCAGGCCAATCCAGGTCACGTATGGGCTGCCTACAAGGTTGACCAAAACTGAAGAGAGGTATAGTAGTGAGGTCATAAACATCCCAAAGTTGAGCATTAGAAGCAAGCTGTTATCATAAATAAAGCTGAAGGAGAAGAAAGGCAATGCATCTAAGTCACGGTAAATCCAGGGGTCAGAAATTGCAAATAAGCCAAGAGAATAGGAAAGTATACACCAGTTTGCTGACCAGATGCTGAACAGAACAAGAATTCCCTCAGCCACTGAGAGATTTGTAGTTGCTTGGCCTTGACATGGCAGGTGGTAAATTGCTCATCATTTCCTATTTAAGCCATTGCAAGATATGTCATCTCTTTCTATACTATTGTTTTCCTTGCTGTTGTTCTGCAAATGATGGTAGTATCTCCTCAGTTCCCATCTGCTCTGATAGAGGTGTGGATCTATACTGCCAGAGATCTTTTTCAGCTGCCTCAGCCCCAAGCTGCCCCAGTTACTGGGAAAAACATAAACTGGAACCCCTCCTCTGAGTCGGATTCCTTGAAAATTGAGGAAGATAGTAGAAAGAGTGTTAAAATCAAGTGGCAATTTTGTGTGGAGCTGCACACATGGTGCCACTACTCATGGATGTGCATGCATTTTGCACAGTGATGCACACTGATGTGCATGCACCTTCACATGGAAGAGCATGGATGCACTTGCACATTGCACATGGATATTCATTGTGTATTGTGTATACAGATGTGCAATGTGGTTGTGAGTTTAATTCTGCAACACCACAATTTACTCATGAGGCAGCATTGTACAGCCATTTTGGAAATGAAGTTGCCCAATCTCTCCTTGATGTATGATTTCAGCCTAAAGATATGGGATATGTTCAACAGGTCATAAAGCTATGTTTTAGAATTCCCCCATTTCTATAATGCTTTGCCTGAAGAGAAACCTGCAATTTGCCTGAAGAGAAACCTGCAAATTCACTTCAAATTTTAGTTTAGACAAAAATTCTAAGGGTCATTAGATATGGATCTCAAGCTAGAGGGAATACCAGCTCAGATAAAAAGGCTTGCTCTTACATTAGTAATATGAGACTTTTTTAAAAAAATAATGTGATGATAAGATAAATCCTATTTCTCAGTCTCATTTTTCAATAAGCTTTAAATCCCATTCCTTAGTTCCATTTTTAAAGCCCTGCCTCTGAATTCTACCACATAGAGATTTTGAGGATGGATTGGATACAGGATTTTTTTTTTCATTTCATTTTTCTAAATATCACTAAGCCAAAAATACAAGGCAAGAAAGTGGATCACAGGCACTGGGGGTGGAGGAAAAGGAATTTCAGGTTGGGTGTAACCTTACCATAAAGCAATGTAGGCAGCTGCTTCTATTTTGTTGTTTAATTATTATTTTTTTAAGCTAAGTTACTCCACCGTGCAGTGGAAATACAAAAAAAAAACATTTCCCAATGGGCTACTTTATTTTCCAGGAATGCTTACTTGATGTGAAGTTACATCATAGGCCTTTTTCGCATGTTACCCTTTTGCGCGACGGGGGAGGGCGTCTCACACGAGAAGCCTCATCCAAAATGCTGCCATTTCCCCGCTCCTTCGTACTGCAGGTCGCTTCCTGTTAGTGTGACCGTCGCCCTAGCGCCCCGCCCCTTCATTCCGCAGCGCAGTCTGGGAGTTGTAGGCTGTGCTGGGGGAAGGAAGCGTGACCGCCCCTGCTCGCCAAAGCACCGCACACAGGTAAGTGTGGGTGCCACGAGCATTGCGTGAGTGCAGGGCATTTTCGGCTTAAAGCCGAAAATCAAAACATGCGTGCGCGCCCTGCTTTAGCCTTGTGAGCATCGCGCGAGGGGGAGTGCGTCATACAGAGTGATGCTCCCACTCACACAATGCTCAAGGGGCACTTGCGCAAGAAAGAAAGGATGTGAAAAGGGCCATGTTGTAGCATTGCTTCAGAGGCATAGCTGGAGGCAAAAGGGGGCAGCTGCCCCAACTAATCAAGGGCATTCATTTTCTTTTCTTTATATTGAATGGCTAAACACAAAATTTTCAATGCAGTGCAGATATATGTTGGACATGTACACAGTGTACCTAATCTAGAATGAGATTCGAATAACAGAAGCCATCACTTACATACCAACAGTAAATTCCAGTCTTGAGCAATGCAGGTCAAAGTAACCTTTTGCAGCTTCTGTCCTTCATGCCTGATGGGCTTATCTGGTAGTAGCAATGGACACTGTTTGCCAGTGGCTGTAGAATCAGAACTCTTAGCAGTGTCTGGTAGCTAAATTTAACTGCTATTTCAACTTCTTATGGACCCGAAGGGTATTACTGCTTTGGTATTTTCGGGAAATTTATACTGGCAAATAGACTTACATTGCCCACAACTGCTCAGCTAACCAGTCTAGAATATTTGTTTTAAGATGGAGCAGAGTAGTTGCCGAGAATGTACCTCTGTGGGAATTTCAAACTCAGTCTCAGGAAGCTGCCCAAGGAAACTGATGTATTTTCTTTGTTCATTTAGGCTTTCTTTTTGTGTTATTAGAGGCTTGAAGTCTAAGTAGGAGTATCTGTGTGTCTCATCCTGCATTAGTGGGATGACACACTTAAGGTCATGGCTGGATGGCATGTTTATGTCTTGCACTTGTTTGTACACACACAGTTTCAGCATCTACTTTGTGTTTACTGAGATCTACAAACTGCTAGGGAGTAGGAGTGGAAGCTAGGGCTAACAGCGAACAAAACCAAACCACTGGTAACAGAAGCTAGAGAGTAGCATTTTACGTTTTTCCCCTGTAATTCAGCTGGTCAGCAGGTAAGGATCTACTAGATTTTGCAGGCTAGCACATAGGAGTGAATGCTGGCTTAGGGCTCTAGGTTGTACATTTAAAGGAAACAGTGACCTTCTGATAGATTTCTGGTGATCCAAAGTGGTCAGTGAAGCTATCTGTCTCTTAGGCCATTTCCCTACAAGGCATCATTAGCATGTTCTAGCATTACAATCTTGGCATTGCTATTTGTGTGATGTTGTCAGTTAGGAACACTCTTTTCCACACCCTTCTGCCGTAAGTGGATGAGTAGCGGTGTTGCCACCAGTGTTCCTTCTACATTACAGTGTCCTTGGTCACTCCCTGTCCGCGCCTTCAGCCCACCCTATCATCCCTGATTCTTCTTTGTTTTTCCCCCTTTAGAAACTATACTAGTGAAGCAAAGTTGTACAGACAGGACACGCCGGTACATTATTGCATTTTCACACTGTAATGCTTTAAAAATGTATTAAAAATATAAAAGGTTTTAACTCAAAGGAGAAATTTAAAATAAACATGGAGAGGTGATAGATTTTGACGTTACTATGCCATGGGAGTCGCTGAAGGGGGGACAACCTGGACCCTCCCACAACCCACCCACTTCTGGATCTGCCATAACAGGTAGTGCTATCAAGCACTGTTACTGTTCTGCACTAAGACAGCTAATGGAGAGTCTTAATAGATCTTCACTGGAAATAGAATACAAAGATTTTGCAACACTTGGGGATGGGATAGCAGCTGGATAGTGTCAATGTCATGTGGTAGCATGGCTCCTGAACCTAAAGCAGCCCCCTGCTGTTGCACTATAGTGACATTGTGAAGAAATGGCCTTAGTTGTGAATAGCAACAACAAAAATGACTCAGAACCTACTCTTCTCTGCTCCAGGGTTTCTTTTCAACTACATGTGAAGTTTTGTGTGGCAGGGTAATGTGCTCCATTCAGTTCTAGTACTCCAATTCTCAGATCAGATTTCTTATAAATATATGTCTTTCCCCCAAGTTCCATTTGGTTACAGAAAAACAACTAAGGATTCCATATGACAGGAATCTGCCAATGGTCTGGATCAAGGCCTTATGTATATTTCACATCATGAATGGTGCTTCTCAAAGTAGATGGTCTGTGAATGTGGGGCTGACTATCTGCAGACACTTTCAATGATAGAAAGAAAAAACTGTAAGCAATGCATACAAATATGGTGCTGGTCCCCACACATTGGGGGAAAAAATATGCCGGTCCCCTACATCAGATAGCTTCAGAAGGACTTCTTTAGATTACCCAAGAGCATCTGGTTTTGCAGAGTGTGCTGTCTATTTTTGTACATCTACATCTAATTTTATAAAACAGTTTTTTTAAACAAAAAAAAAGAATATTGTGTGTTCACAATTATTACTTTAGGTCACTACAGTGATAGTCTCTTAAAAATATTTATTTTTTCCTCTAGAAGTTCTAAATGTCTGTAATGTTTCTTTCTTATTCTGCCTTACTCAACAAGTTTTCCACAGGTACAAAAGTGACAAACATATCCTTGAAGACTGTTCTCTGGGATTAGTGTTGGAGGGCTGTCTACTTTTTTTCTCTGCAAGAGAAAAAATATTGAAGAAGAAAAAAGGTCAGAACAGATATCCTAAAAATACAACATGGTTGAACCACGCAAGAGCCTTTCATGTATTTTATATGAGATACCAATTTCATCCAAGGTAATATTAGACAAGTATGAAGAAGTCATTGAAAAATTGAACACACACTACATGGGTTCTTTTTTCAAGTTCATTGGGTTGGCTTCAAAATACAGTGTTACCTCTGAAGTATTTTTGGTCTGTGGGAATTTCAAACCTCAATACAAATTGATTTTCCTTTGCAGATGTCAGCATGTCTAGCTTCTCATACAAGACCTGCTAGTCCTACATGACTTCGTTCCCTAGGCAACAAGTGTAGCCTTCATCCCTATGGCGGTTACCTGCTATTTTCACTAGGCCAAAATGAGTGAACTAAACCAACCACCTATATCTTCCATTTCTTCCTCACAAAAGATGCCTTTCTAGTTCAGTGGTGTGCATGAATGGAAGGAGCAGGGTAAGTCAAGCATTATCAGAAAACAAGCAGAGAAAATGCTTCTTTAAACTGTGCAAACTGCGCTGAGGCCTAACTCTTTTTGTGGTGTTCCTGTATTTGGCCACCAAGCTCCAATTAACCTTTTCTTAGTGCTAGAAAGAACTTTAAGTGCCCTTGAAATGAAATTTCCAAGCCCATTATGGCATCTGGGATTTTCCTCAAAACAGTATAGCAAACAGCAATAACAAAACAGTAACTATACATTTGGGAAGCTAGCCCTAAACACTTACAATTGTTTTTAAATCCTTTGGAATATGGTTAAAAACTATTAGTTACACAATTTTCATGAGGTGTATTCCAGAACTACCCAGCTTTGGTCCTGGCAGGCATCTCAAGGTAGAGCTAGAATTCTAGAGAATTTCATCCAGCAAGCATAGACCATATTCACTTGGATGTGATGATACAAAGTAGCCTGAAATTCTTACTAAACATTTGCTTAAATTGGAGCAGTTCACTTACATGGAGAACACCCAGGTGCAAGCCTGGTTGAACCTCAGGAGGCTAAGGAAAATGGACAGCCATTAAAGAAAATGCTTTACAGAGACAGATAAATGAAAGCACTGCTGTCACCCCACTGGCATACCCTATCCTGGGAACTATAACTTTGATATCAAATATGCCCACCATGCCAGAGAGGTTGCCTGAATGGGTACGTGGCCAAAAGGGTCGAATGACCGAAAATAGGTTGGGCCAGGAAAGCCCCCAGTCACATTCCCCTGGGGACCTCAGGCTAAACATGTCTGCATAGACAAAAGGTTTTCAGCAACCTGAATTGATTATTGGGTTTTCCTCAGGTTGAGTAACTCCAACTTTAGAAAAGTCCTACATGGCAAGGTCCATCTGCATAAACCAATCATGCAAACTACCCAGCTGCCAATGTCTGGCATTTCTTCCTTTGTTTTGGCCATTGTTCTTCCTGGGAGAGGGCCTGCCCTTGAGCTACAAAGTGCCCTATAAGTAGTCCTAGTTTTTTAGGGTCTCTTCAGAGAACTCCTCACCATGCTAGCAAACCAGCACTCTGTTAGTTGAGTGATCTCCTCAGCCATCTCTTCGCTGAGCTCTGTTCTTCTCACCACTTCCCAAACCAAATACTTAAGGGCAGGTGCAGTATCACCGCCTCTACACTCCCTTTTGCTATATCCTCTATCATACCTCTTTTCCTTCTCAGTAGGTCTTGTGTGCATGAGTGAGTGAGTGTGTTGGTGCATAAGAATATATTCATTTAATAAAATTCATCTATTTGTACATTTGTCTGGCTTTTTGCCTGGCTTGACACCATAAAGTTGGGTAAAAGATCCTGCTGGGTTACTCTGCCTCTTGTTTTGCTGTTGCCAGTGCTCAGCTAATTCCCCCAACCTTTATAACTTGGAGCGAATCAAGGTGTCACCCACAGGACCCCCAGATATCAGGGTAACACTGCCAAGACATACATGTTTATCAAAATGGACTTCTCTCATTTTTATTGCTCCCATAGAAACTTGAGCAGTAATTTCTCGAAGTTATTTAAAAAAAAATTCTCGTGTTTAGGAATAATCAGAAACTTTTTTCAGAGTTAGGTCTTGAGAAACAGGCACTGTGGCAGGCTAGTGCCTCAACTCCCAGAAACTTACTGCTACCCAAAGAGGTGGGTCACCTTGAAGTTTACCCACAATGCCAGCATCTCCTTAGAATTTGGGGGAATTATAGCTCAAAGGAGGCCTGCAAAAGGAGACTAATGGCAGGATCTTTTCACTGTGCATATCAGTGCTAACTGTAGAGAGGACACCAGTTACAAGTTAAACAGAGTATTTTATTTGGATTGTAAAAACACAAGAAATCAGACACTCTCAAGAAGTATACAAAGCTATTGGAAAGTGAAATGTGAAAGTCTGGATAGAAAGAGAGAGAGAGTGGGTAAAGGAAGTGATAGTTGTCAGGAAGAAAGTCAAAGCGGTATAGCTCAGATAGCATCTGAAGATAGCAAGAACTAACAAAGGTCTGGGGACCACATATTACATCCGAGTACTACAATTTGCCAGGGTTGAAGCTGGGGTTTAGCTACCCTATTTCCTATGTTAAAGGAGGGTGGACAGACAAAGTAATAATTGCTTTCTCACAGGATTGACAAAGGAATCCAGAATGGACTGATTTTCTTAACTCTAGGTGGTAAAACATTGATGGGAGTCATAATAATCTCTTAATGTCTTGGTCAGGTAGAAGACTAGGGAAGGTCTCTGTAGGATAAGTTTGTGGGGTGGTCTCTGATTGCTCCCCAATCTGGCCAGTTTGTCTTTTCATTGTTCTTGGGAGTGCCTAATCCTCTCTGCATTTATAACTTGACCATATCTGAGGTCCTCTTGCCCTTGACTATGTCCACCAGCCATAAATATGCTCAATTACAAAAACAAGACATCACGCAGAATGGGGGTATAAGGGAATGGAATGGGAAAAATATTTACAGTTATGCATTCTCAGA
This sequence comes from Ctenosaura bakeri, assembly GCA_948474755.1. Classification (NCBI taxonomy): domain Eukaryota; kingdom Metazoa; phylum Chordata; class Lepidosauria; order Squamata; family Iguanidae; genus Ctenosaura; species Ctenosaura bakeri. Next base: position 86,829 of record CAOLHI010004520.1, read on the forward strand.
TTTGAAAACAAGTTTTCTCACAATCAAGAACCCGCATTAGGAAGAACGGACCAGCAATAATTTTGCACTGTTTCCACTGGGTATTCAACATCTGACAATCTAGCCTGAATGGGCTGAGCTAAGCCCCTACCCCTAAGATGTATGCAGAACTGTAAAATGTGGGAAACAGAGATTGACCAAAGATCCTGAAGCCCCTCCACAGACCTAAACTTTTCAAACTCCAACTACATAACCTCTCTTGGCCCAACCTGACCCCCAAGTTTGGTGGAAATGTAATTCATCTATGTCTCTCCAAATCTTTTATCTTTCCCTCGCATCTCCAGAAAACTTGAACTCATGACTTAGACATGCTAGATTCTCAGCATTTTAAATGTGTAAGCCTATTAAACTCAATGGGTTTTGCTATTTAATCGATGTGAATGGATAGAATTATCCTGCTTTTATATATATATCACATCTTCCTTCATCAAAAACATCTGATAATTATTCATAAAATTATTATTGTGGCAATTATTATGTAGAGGAAGAATAATGCCATAACCTGACTCTAAGAAAGAGAAAAGATTATGTAACCAATGAGAGATACTAGTTAATGGGTGCAACTTGTTAAATATGTGTTTTGGAAAACTTTTGTTCTGCTTGGAAATCTTATCTGATTGGTTGAGGTGTCAGGCTTTGGCCCCCAAATCTCAGGTCCTTGGATGCTCCTGACCTTAGCAACCCAACAGATAAGACCTGCATAATTAGTTCCCTTGAGGCACATTCCTCTTGGAACAATAGCACTAATTTAAAAGTCTAAATTTCTGTGGTTTTCTTAGCTTACTTAAAAAGGAAGACATAATTATATTATTCTATGATTCTCCTCTCATTTTCCTACCATTATTATGATGGCTACATTTATCTTACATCTAAAGAAACAAATAGGCTTTTTTAAAAAATAAAAAGTACCTAATTAAATCTAACAATGAGTTTTCTGACAACAAATAAAACAAAAACACTGATATCCCTGATGAAAATGCTGCCTCAGTATATAATGTGCTGGTGTGTTGAGTGGGAAGACAGACATTTCTTCTAATTAATCTTCCTTCAGAAGATTCATCTTTCACCACTTTTTCTTTTTAATAATCTGTTCAAACCACTATATGGTTCTTCTTGTAATCTCAGCAGCAAATCACATACAAATAAATAAATAAATAGATTTTGGTTTATTGACAGTATTTCTGGAGCGGATTCCTCAGTGGAATAAACTTCAGTGTGTTTGTTGGCTTTTTTGACTGCACAGGTAGAATACTTCTAAAAACTTTCTGTACTTTATTCATTTACATTTCTCTCCCATGACATCAGAAGAACAGAATTAGTAGCAGTACCCAGAAGCAAACACACAGGTACAGTATATTTGAAATAATAATAAAAAGCTTACCTTATAAAGAACTAATTTTGCGTGAACTTTTTTGCGGAGGAGGGGAGTTCTACAAATGCATAGCTGATCATAAGAACATAAAAGAATCTAGTTGGATCAGTCCAAAGAACAGCATTCTGTTCCTACAGTAGAGGAGTTGGGAAAAATTTCTCTTCTCTTCTCCTTCTCCTTCTCCTTCTCCTTCTCCTTCTCTTTCCTCCTCCTCCTCCTCCTCCTTCTCCTTCCTCCTCCTCCTCTTTCTCCTCCTCCTTTTCTTTTTGAAATACAATTCCTAGAACTCCCAAGTCAGCACAATTGCCAGTTAACTGGTAATGGAAAAGTTACAAGCAGGACATGAGCGCAGTAGAACTCTTCACTTGAATTTGGGGTTCCAAGATGAAATAAGGGACAAGGCTTATCTTCCTTTTAGCAGTTATGTGCAAGAGGAAACTTCAGCAGTTGTTGACTGAAATTCCCTCTTCTTATAATCACAAAAAGAACAGGAGCACTGCCCCTCCAGAGGACATACAGGGGCATACTGCCACAGCAACGAGAAGTTGTTTGGCCACTATGATTAATCCTTTTTGGAATTTGCTCAAACTGGTGGCCATCACTACATCTTGCGGTACACAGTTGGTGTACATACTATATCTCTAAGTTTAGAACTGCCAGAATGAAATCTGTAGATGACTCCTGTACCTTGGTTGTACAGAAGTGAGAACTGCAGCAGGTGTTACTTGTTATCTGGTTGTGTGAGAACCAAGACCTGCTGAAATTCTATTCTCTACAATAATAAATGCAGAAACTATCTTTACAGTCTTGCAAACCTATATAATATGCTGTTGAAAAGGTCTTGGCACAAAGACATAACTTTAGGGGAAAAGATGAGGCTAATGTGTCAGTCCAATATCTTGGAGATGCATTTTGCTTACGGCTGACATGTGTAAAAAGACACTTAGAGAAATACACAAAAAGGGTCAATAGAAGCTCCTTAGCAAGTATGAAATGCAGTTTGAACTATCCGAGACAGAAAAATAAAGGAATGTTTCTGCAAATCACAACAGAGAAAAACTTTTTAATAATTTCTTTTAACAAAATATACAAGAAAAATGCACAGCCAATGTATTTTGTTATGAGTTCTGACTAATGAATCCCAAAGTTGCTGTGTCTATATTAGAGATCATATTAGTTTGAACTATGATATCTGGAAGTGACAAATTAGGCTCCTTTAAAAACAAACAAAAAAGTTCATATTAATAATTTATTGGTGTGCCTCCTATGATTGAAACATCCCTCTCCATCCAACAAACTTTATTCTAAGGAAGCCATGGTAGCAACCTGTCCAAATGGAATGCTAGAATCAGAGATGCAGTGTTTGACAATATAAAAGTGACTGTGTCTCAGTCCTACTCATGAAGAAAGGTAATCCCTCACATGCTCCAGATCAAGACTCTCTGACAAGTCAGTAACTCAGGGTGTGCTGTCTATAGCCCTCCATATGTTGTTGAATTACAGGCCATTTCTGCACAGGCTTAAAGAAACGATGCAGAACGTCCTCCAGGGAGGACGTCTGCACCTTGGAGCAGACTGAGTTGCACCTACTTAGTGTAGTTCCGCACCTCACCCCACTCCGGAATGACCCAAAGTGGCCGTTCAGTGTGCTTTTGAAAGACTGCTTTGAAACAGGTCTTTCAAAAGCACTGAGCATGCCACTCCATGCCTGCGCTCTGGTGCAGATTTGCAGGCTCACACCAGTGCGAGCCTGCGATCTGCCAGGGGTGGGCTTTAGGCCGGCGAGCTTCAGTGGTTGGTGGAGAGCCTTGACCAACCGGAAGCCACCATTTTTGTCCCCAGAGCAATGTGGAGCATTGGCCACGCACTGCTCTGGACCAGCCTGGACCCAAGCGTGGAGCCAAGAAGTCCAGTAAGTACCGGCACGGGGTGATTCCCTCGCCCCGTGCAGAAATGGCCACAGCCTCACATGATATCTAACCATTAGTCAAGGTGGACAAGAAACACAAACTATAAAGATGTTCAATTGAAGTCTAATCACTGGAGAACCAATATCTAATCTCAGTGTGCTCCCTCTTTTAGTCAGTTTTCTGTATCTGCTATTCTTTGATTTACTGAGAAGCTTTTGTTAAGGGAGGATTACAGCCACATGACAAAAGCAGCCAAACTGTTGTAGGTCTGAGTGTATGTCCTGAAAACACCTCAAGAATGAAAATGAGCTTTAAACTGTGATCTGGTTTAAGAGTGGGTGACTTTGGGAGCCATTTTTTTTTCTGACTTCAGGGAAAGGAAGAAAGGTTATTCCATCAGCTCTGCTGAAAGACCAGCTGCTTTTGGCTTTTCCTCAATTGTCACCCAATGGCAGTCATTTCATCAGATTATCTGAATGGCTGCCATCCCATCTGGTTGTTTTAAGCACTGTAACAGGGGAGTTCTTCCCTCCTTCCCATCTGTCTTGTTTGTTTGTTTATTGTGGTATGTCTTTTAGGCAGTAAGTATGAAGTAAAGGATTGCTGTTTGTTGTTATTATTTATCTGCTTTGTGAGCCTTTTTTCTCAAGAGCAGGGTTACAATGGTTTAAATAAATAATGTACAGAAAAGGTGCTCAGGGAGAGAAGCATCACTGATCATGTAAAAATGGACACATTTCGTATACCTTGAGCAGGGGAAGTCTCCTTGCATGGGCAATAAATAGATAATATTTGATTCAGGAGAAATGCAAGATCTCCACCTAAAGCAGTTGTAAAGAATCTACTTCACACATATTTTATTCTCTACTTGAAGGGTGGACTGTTTTTTTAAAAATGTCTATTTTAATGTGTGTGTTACCATCTGTTAGATCATATGTTGCAATTTTCATCCATCAAAACACAGAGCTGGCCTTTTTAAAGTTATGCTAAATTCTTGGGCCCTTTCCGCACCTTACCTTCTTCCGGTGCTGGGGTGCAGGGATTGTGTGAGCAGGGGTCCTTCGGCTTCGCATGAGCTGCCTGCTCGCATGAGAGCACTGGTTCTTCCTTCCACAGTGCAGCCTGGGAGTTTCCCAGGCTGCACTGGGGCAGGAAGCACGACCAGCGAGGCTCAAGAGGCTCTGCACACCAAGTAAGTGCATGTGGGACCCGGGAGTAATGCGCAATTGCGCACCATTTTCGGCTTCTAACCAAAAATGAATAGGTGCGGGATCGGTGCCTGCCCTACCCTGGAGCGTCACATGATTGTGAGTGCATCATGCAGATTGCTCCTCACAATTGTGCAATGCTCCAGGTGCCCTTTCATATGGCAAATGCCATGTGGAAAGGGCCTTGGTCTTGCATGAACTCTGTTCACTGTGTTTCGGATGCTCTTCAGGAAAGTACAGTAGAAAAAGGAAGAACAAGAAGAAAAATCTTTATGTGCAATGAAGTAATTCTAAATTCACATTTGCAAGAATGTGTCTCTGGAATTTGGACAGGTTATAAGCTGGAACATGCAAACCCCAAGGAAACTCATTAATAAATTAAAAAGGTAGTCCTGATCTGAGTATTCTTTCTAATAAGTGATGCATTTATGCTAATTAATATTGCATTAAAATAGAGAGTAAAAATATATTAAATGTGAAGCTTGTGTCACATAAGATCACATGGCTCTTTTATTCACAGCAGTGTGACAAGAGGTAACAAAGCAGCTCATAGCCTAGAGAAACTACAGAGCAGGCCTTCTTCATTATACATCCTTTCACTGCAGCAAAATCTACAAAGACTATTTTAAAAAATTGTAGAGGTACAGATGGAATAGAAGCTCTTTGGGCCATGAAAACTAATAGAGAAAAAGATTATTTTGCACAAGACATGGCCTTTTCTACATACTCCATCATCAATACATCTCACTGCTGTAGTATTTGCTCAATATGTCTGATAAAAAGAAAAGAGGCAGAAATAGCATGGACTAAGCAGAACAGAAGCACTAAAAACAAAAGGACAACTTAAAATTAAGTTGTGAGTAGAGTTGCCAGATCTCAGAACCAGGTCCTGAGTTTCCAGTTTTTTGGGGCCATCTGCAAGGTGGGAGACAACAGTGCAGATTCGTCAGTTTTGGGGGAGCTCAGTTCCAGGCAAGAAGAAATAGTTGTGTGCAAATCTCCAATTCATTTGGTAGGGCGAAGAATTTTATAAAGGTTAACTGATTTGTTGCTGCAACTTACAAATGTTTTCTGGGAGGTCGGTGTCATTGCTTAGTTAGTTTGCTGCGTCTTTCCCATTCCTTGTGGTACCAGTGAGCACCTTCCACTCTGCTCTGCATCTTCTGACTCGAAGCACGTAAACTAGTGAACATGTTCTTTATCTGGTCTCCCTAAGTAAGTGAGAAAGCACAATCCTTTCACCTTTTCTTGCTCTGGCAGCAGTCCCTTTAATTAAGATTTGTGCCTTTGTTTCCAATTAGAAAAATATGCTTTGTGTGTGTTTGAACGACAAGCTGTGATTTGTACTTAATTCATAGTGCTTATTTACACCAACAGGGGCTATCTCTAAATTGTCAAGTTTGGGCTTGATATGGCCCCAAATGTACAATCCTAGTTGTGACTAATAAGTACTCTAGATTATTCTAGATTAGCCTAATGTTGAATTTAGCCTGAGGTTCAAAGAACAGGAAAGCAGGATTATTTTGTAGGGATTTCAGTAGCAAAAACAGAAGACTGTGGCCCTTTTCGCATGGGCCTTTGCGCGCGCGATAGCCCCGTGAGCCTTGCGGGAGTGGGAGCGTCGCTCCACACGACGCACTCCCACTTCCGCCCGGCTCACGGGGCTGAAGCGGCGCGAGCGCGGGTTTTTTGATTTTCAAGTACAAGCGAAAATCACCCCGCGCTCGCGCAACGCTCCCGGAGCCCACCTGCACTTACCTTTCGTGCGGAGCCTCCGGGAGCCGGCCGGGTCGCGCTTCCTTCCCTCCGCCCCTGCAGAAGGAAGGAGCGGGGTGGGGAGGTAGCGCGATGGACGCGACGCCCGCTTCGAGCGCGGGGGAGGAATCCGGCGCGCACGCGGGGGGAGGAATCCGGCGCGCGGGGGAGGAATCCGGCACGACGACGCCTGCTTCACGCGTGCGCGCGGGGTGGGAATCCGGCGCGAGGTCTCCCGCTTCGCACGGGGGAGGGCGGCTTGCGCGACAAGCCTCCTTCGGTGCCGCTTCCCCGCTGGTTCCTTTGCCTGCGGAAGGAAGGAGGGGGGAAGTGGCAGCCTCCCGGACGAGCCTTCTTGCGCTTGCCGGCCTCCCCCGCTTGCGCTCGAAGCCTCAGTGCAGAAAGGGCCTGTGTTTCCTTCTCTACTTTGTTACTGAGAGGCTCAGCTTTGGTCCCCTTTTTTTTATATTGCTGTAACAATGGGACTACAGAAGTCTCCATTTTGCCTTGGACTGGGAAACTAAGCTGCATTAGATCTGTTAGATGTGTTTATTAAGTCTTTGAATGAACCTGAGTATGTCTAGTTGCCATTGATCATCAACTTGGGCCAGACTACCAAATGCAAAGCCCCAGAAAATTTGACCTGTAATGCCAGTAGACACTCTCACTCTTTTGATACTAGACACTTCATTTTAAAAGGTCTAAATCCTTGGATTTCTGAACTTAGAGGAGAAGCCCAGAGATTATCTGAAAAATGTGGAGCTGATTAAATTAATCAAAAAAGCTTTTAATGCTATAAATCAAACAGGCTGCATGATGTTATGAGCAAATTAACCTTATTTCAGAAGTCAGATACGATCACATAGAAAAAGCTACCTAGAGGACCATGGGGTTCCTGTCTCTTTCAGATACAGTTTATGATTAATGAATATGCAGAAAGAAATAAAATTAAGGGCTTTATGCTGTGCAGCATATCAGTCATGACCACATATCAGATTTGCCCGTAGTTAGTACAGCCCAGTGAAAAAATAACTGATCTACATTTTTGCTGTCCAAATCCCCACTTTAGCCTATCTCCTTTCAAATGGGTTTAAAGCAGGAATGAACAGAATGCATGTGTCCAATCTATCTTACTTTTCACTATAACCCAAAGTCTTCCTATTTATTTATTTAATTTGCTTCCCAACTTTCTCTTTCCCATGTTGTTCTATAATTAAAATGGATTAAAGAGCTTGTGCAGGCACTCCATAGGCCTAAGATTTCAGTTTGTGTAGAATGTTCATGCACATACAGCATTTCATTGGAGGCAGGCCAGTGGTGCCTGTTGAGAAATGGATGAAAATGTTGTTTTGCTTCTCTTTTAAAAATATTTTCCCAAAACATTATAAATCTCTTCATAGATGCAACTTGGGTTTTAAAGAAGATAAAATGTGGGAGAATCAAACAGATCTGCCTGTCCAGGCGGAAAGCTTTGAGGCCTTTACCACACTACACCTCGATCCCACATTATCCCAATGCCATTGCCAGGATGGCATCAGGACTCAAACGCTTCTCACCACACTGGTTGGCTGCTGGAAGATGAGTAGCATTCAGGACACACTGCTCCCTTCCACAAAACAGCCAAACCTCTTCCTCTGACTGTAATGTGGAAGGGTAGCACTTCCACCCTTCCCACACGCTTACAGCCAGTGGGATCATTGCACAAAGGGAGGCCATTATTGCTTTTTTTTCTGGTAATGCTTTATTGCACTATCACAACAGTAGAGAATACATCAGCAGAAGGACCACAATGATGTCATGTGATGGCAAGTGTTGCATACTGGCAGTAACACATCCTCATGCTGGAATAGCACTGTGGTGCGGTAAGGGCCTGAGTCTTTGACACTTAAAAATCTGGGTTTGAATTACAGCATGTTCAGCCATGCTTATAGTGCTGAATTAGTACCACCTGTTACCCTGATTTCTGGGGTCCCTTGGGGGATACCTTAATATGCTCCAAGTGGTAGGGAATGGAAACTAGCCAGTGCATGAGCAATAGCAATGCAAGAGACAGGGTAACCTAGCGGGATCTTTTATCCAGTTTTTGTGGGGTCAGGCCAAGCAAAAAACCAAACGAAAATGTCTAACAAATGATTTTATTGAATAAAAATCTCAAGCACCAACGCAATCACTCACACACTCACGCAAGACCTATTAAGAAACAAAAGAGAAGAAACTGGATAGGAGGAATATTGAAGGGATTGTAGCTGTGGTAATACTGCACCTTTTCCTGAAGTCCTTGGTCCAGGAAAAACAGCAAAGAAGTAGAGCTCAGCATGGAGAGGGCTGAGGGGATTACTCAACGGATGGAGAAATGATCTGCTGAGATGACCAGGAGTGATCCAAAGAAACACTCAAAAACTGGGACTATTCGTAGGGGGAAAAGTACCTGGAGGGCTAATCCTTTCCCAGGGAGAACAATGAGTGTCACAATGAGAAAGAAGCTCCACAATGGCAACTTCCTTTGCATGATGAGATTATGAGGTGTTGGCAAAGTTTCAGGAGCTTCGGTTGCATTGGGTTGTGGCGTGACTTTATGTAAATTGTCTTTGCCTGTACAGGTATCAATGCTCAACTTGGGGCAAACACGCTAATCCCCTCACATCGGCTTCTCAGGGGCTGAGGACCCTTTGTCTACTGTGGGTTTGCACAGCTTGAGGTCTCCTGGGGCTACACGACGGGGGAGTGTAGTGGCCTGACCTGGTTTTTGATTGTTCGACTGTTGCTGCCCACATGCCCATCTGGGTGACCTCTCAGGCACATTTAATCATATTTTAACATCAAAATTGTAGACCCTGGGACAGGGTTTTCCAGTGAAGTAACACGCTATCTTTTTTTCTGATAGCTATCTAATAACTATATGGTAAGTAGGCATATCATGTTTCTCTATATATTGGAAATATATTGAATTCATCTTTGAAAAGTTGAGTGCGTCTATTGAATTTGGCTGGCTCAAATTTAAGAAAAATGGTTTGTATTCTTTTGATGAGAATTAGAAATTTTATTTTTAAATGAAAAAAATGTAAGGAGATTGATAAAAAAAACAAAAAACAAATGTATATTAATTTGAGAGCTTCATACATCTGTATGCATTTTATACTGGCAACACTACAGCAGGTACAGTTTTCTCCATGTGCTTGATCTATGCATGCAGGGAAAGACTGGAAAGGACTTTTTAAAAAATTAATATCTACTATTCAGGCTTTCAACATACTTTCTTTTTGCAGGGAGTTGAGGGGGGACTGATTCATTGCTTGTATCAATCACCCCTCTTTTGGCCATGTGCAGACTACTAGAAATACAGAAACAGCTAACATATGGGAACTGTAGTCCCTTTATAGATTTTGTGTAGTACAGTGGTTTGAGGATTGGACAACAACTCTGTAGACCAGGGTTCGAATTCTCGCTCAGTCATGGAAATCCACTGGGTGGCTTTGAGCAATCATATTCTCTCAGCCTCAGAGGAGGTCAAACAAATGTGAACAAATTCCACCAAGAAATCTGCGATAGATTTGCCTTAGGGTCACTATAGATCAGAAACAAAGGTACACAACGACGACAGTCCTTTCATCCATAAATAGCCTATATATGAATCTAAAGAGCTATTACTTTTTGGCAGTAGGCTTTTCTTTCCCATAATACAAGTGTAATAAGAAAGGAAGACATTAGACCGATTTCTAATCTATTCATCTGCTAATCTACTCATCTACCTAGGAGAAGACAGAAAATAGTTCTAATGCACCCTGGATCTGGGTGTCACTGAACTTACATGTTGGGAACATTCACACATGCACACCCCTCCACATTTAAAGTGATGTGTAGGGAGTTCTAATATGTGGATATTGATGCTATTTGCATTTTTCCATTTTGAACTTACCTTTTTTTTAAAAAAAAATGTAGTTCAAGAAAAGAATATGGAAAGGCACCATGTTATTAGGATCTGTTTTTAGAAACTTCCATTTACAGCAATTTCACTAAAGTCCTCCTTTCCTATTCATCATGCAAATTACACTTCTTGAATATAATGCCTATATTATGCTATTAATGACCTTTGTAGACATTCTGGTGTCAGTAGCAATCATGTCTAATGTGAATCAAGCTTTAACCACATCTGCATAAAGCAAACATGGGATATCTTGCAATTTAAGTCACCACAAAGCCAATACATTGTAAAGGCAGCATCTTCATCCTGCTGGTGTGACGCAGTGACAGTCTGCAATTGTGACTATGGCTTCTGGCAAAGAACTGCAGCACACACACACACACAAAAAATAGAGAAACAGATGCACAAGTAATCAGCTATGTCACCTTATTGATGCATTCTTGATTATCCCTAATGATGCAAAATTTCTGAAGAAGTACTTCTACTTAATGAATGTTTCTTCAGGTGCCAGGTTTGTTTGGCTTAGACACCTGCCTTCCTTGCATTGCTTAATAATAAACACATCCCAGAACCTTTCAGCTAGAACCATTTTGGCCCTTCCCCCATGCCAAGCTTATAGCAAAATAAAGGGCATGATTCATAACCCATTAGAAATCCATAGGCCATTAGAAAAAAAGGGGGAGATTTCTTGCAGCTAAAAGAACTGTTATTTTAAATATGTAGCACATAGTGATGGGAGCAAGGGTCAGCATGGTGTAGTTGTTGAACTCAGAATCTGGATACCAGCTTGATGATGCAAACTTACTGGGGACCTTGAACAAGTCACATGTGCCCACACTCTCAGGACGTTTCAACAGCCTACGATGTTCTGGCAACATCCGCTGTTGGTTCCGGCATTCTCTTTGTCAGGAAGGGAGTGTAACAGGAGTGTTCCCCTCTGCATCAGCTATCCCTGTGAATGAACAAAGTGCTGGGTACTGTCCTAGGCTGCCTTGGGGCAGGAAGCATAGCCGTTATACTTCTAGGACCTCCACACACCAGGTAAGTGCGGGCAGGCAGGTGGCAGTATGGTGGTGCAATTGCCAGTCATTGATAGGGAAAACCTGTTGATGATTTACTGTGCCATCACACCACCTGGCTATGTTAGAAGGATGGTGTCAAGCCCTGCCTTGGAGACCCTGACAGTGAGAAGGAGGATTCTGAACTGGAGGCAGAAGTTTCCCAGAAGGTTGCTCAGTGGAAAATAACAACCAACAGCAGGGGCCTGAGCAAGGGGAACAAATATCAGAAGATGAGGCAACACAGACTCTTACCTTGTGGGAGAGATGATGCCAGAAAAAAAGTCTCAGGCATTCAGGTCATTTAAAGAACAAGCATGCTTTAATGAGGGAACATTGGTGGCAACAACATTAAAGTATAAAAGGAAAAGAGCTAGCCCACCTCCTCCCAGGGTCAACAACTGATCTTCCCAGTGGTTGAAGCCCTGTGCCATGTTTTCTTGAATCCTGATTTTTTTGGACCTCTGCTTCTTTGATGCTGATTCAGATTTGCTTTGTGGATTTGTTTGTCTTGGAACTTGCATTCTTGACTTGAACTTTGTTTGGACTACTCCCATTCTTGCCTCTGTGAGTAAGCTCTGCTTTGCTGGTGTGTTAATTGGTTGCCTGGTCTGTTTGGGACACAACAGATGGGACCAGGATGACGTTGTGCATAAGTGTTCTCTGGGTCCTGTCCTTCTCCCATCCCCAGTGCAGAAGAATGACATCCTGTGGAAAGGGCCTCAGTCTGAGAGGAAGGCAAACACAATCCCCCTCCAAACAAATCTTTCTAAATCTTTCTGTGATAGGTTAATTTGAGAGTTGCCCTAAGTCAAAAACAACTTAAAGTATCCAACAACGACAAGGTGATAGGAGAGACATTGTGGTGTAGTGGTTCGCATGTTGATTAGGATGCTGTGAAACCGGAGTTTGAATCCTTACTCAGCCATGGAAGACAAGTCAAACTTTCTCAGCTTTATAGGAAGGCAATGGTAAGCCTCTTTTTAAAAAATCTTGCCAACAAAGCCCTAAAATATGGTCACTGTACATCAGAATTGACTCGAAGGGACATAACAATGATGTATTGCTTTTTGCACTCATAAATGGGGATGAGGAGCTCCTTGGGGCCCCTAGCATGGTGGTAATTTTTTTGCTTCTCATCTTCACTATGATTGTAGAGACTGATGAATCCACTCAAAAACTCAGAGATTCTTTAAAGGAATGACTCAAAGCATCCATGGGAACTTTAAAGGGACTATCCAAGATGCTGGACCCTTTGTGAAGATAGCTCCCTCAAAGTTTGGAATGGCTTCACTGTCCCACTGAAACGGAAGCCACCAGCTGCCACTGATTTATTCTCTTTCCTGATATCTACAACATCCTATGTGCATATACAAAAGCCCTTCGACAATGCTTGTCTTTTCCTATCCAATTTCAGGTATAAGGACTTGCTCAGGAGCAGAGCAGGAAGCAAAGGGTTAAACCCCCTCAGGCCCCCACAATTGGGCCTCAGTCCAGATTGTGCCTCCAATATCTACCTTTGGATAAGGAAAAAAGTACTGGTGTTATTGTAACCTATTTATTAATGGTAATATTTAATTTGGATCTTAGAGACCTTTGAAGGATAAATGATTTCACTTAAGAAGTTATTGGTAAGTTGGAATGCTGTTAATTCCCAAGAGCTGGAAAATAACTACAGTTGTTTCAAAGCTAGTCTTGATGATAATATTGTATGTGAGCTTCTTAATAGCATGTTAACTCCTATAAAATTAATCCTAATGCATTTTTGGGAATATACAAAAACTGGAAATTTCATAGAAATGTATACTAATACAAGAAAAGAGACAGTTCAAGTGAGAAAGCAAGTTCAAATGCTCTAAGAAGACAGCACTGTAGAATCCAAGAATGCTTTACTTTTTTTTAAAAAAAAAAACCTTCTCTAATCAATTACCAGTATACATTATTATTTTTCTCCATTGCTATTCTTTTTTTCAGATTTTGTTCATATGCATTTTTGCTGCAGTTTTTAGTTTTCTCTATGTTTGCTACAGATTACCAACGTGTACGTTAATGTACAAAGACTGAGGAGAAAAGAGGAAGAGAAAGATTGGCTGGAATTCTCTTGGTGTCACTCACATGTGAGTGTTGACTTACACAATTGGTTATGCTTTTTTGGTCATTACATCAGGGGTGGCCAACTCTGGAAGGCTAAAGGGGGTGCATTAGTCCCCTAGGAGACCTTGGAGGGCCATACATGCTCACATCCTCCCCCCCAAAAAAGTGGTTGAAAAGCTCCCCACACCACCTAGTGGACATTTTGAAGCAACAAATTATTATGATCCCTGGGGGGGCCAGAGATGCATTTGAAGGTATTCTGGAGAAGCATGAAGAGGAAGAGGAAGTAGTAGTAGTAGTAGTGGTAGTAGGAGTAATTCACCATTAAATTATAATGCTACTGTTGTGGCCTCAGAGCAAGAGAAAAACAGGCAGGCACAGTTCCATCATGCCTTAGCCCAGAAAAGAATGAATGACTATCCCTTCATCGCAACTGTCACAGCTGTGGTCTCAGAGTGAGAGAAGAACAGGCAGGCACACCACCATCTTGACGAGGCCCAGCAGCTGAAGAAAAGCCTTCTTCATCCCAGTTGCCACACATGTGGTCTCTGAAGTAGAGAACAGAATTCAATATCTCCTGGACTTATTCTCTCTTTCCCTAGTGCCTTTCCCCTTTCCTTGTGTGTCATTTCTCTTTCGATTATAAGCATGACATCAGAGAACTGTTAAATTAACAACTGTAAACTATTCATGTAAAGCACCATCAATGGTGTATATAAAACAACAATTTTTCATTGTGGAACAGATACAGAGATTACTTTGGTTACCATCAACTCTATGAGAAGGATAGACAGGCAATCTCCTTTTTATCTTCTCAGCCTTCAAGACCATTGACCTAAGGACAAAAACAAATGCAAGACAATTCATACAATTAAACTTTGTATTAATGACTTCTTAAAATTAAATGACCAGAATCTTGAATTACTATTTCATATTTCAGACTCCCACCATCACAATTCATTATTTTATCATTGCAGAAGCCAGAATTCTGTTCTGGCCATGCAATAACCAAATCTTCCCTAAGCCCATCTTGTAAGCAGAGCAGTCTTCCTTCCCACACAGCTGTTTCCATATTGACAGAGAACATGGGGATTAGTGGAGATGAATCGTGCTATTTTCCTGTAGCTTGATGTGCATGCAAGGATGTCATCTTCATGTAACTCCCTATTGGAGGTCCCCATGGATGCCAGTTGCAGTCCTTCCAGCTATAGGAAAACAGCTGGATGTGTTCCTGTTGATCCCATAACTTTCAGACAACATGAAAATGGTCATGTTGGGGGATAGGGCTGTGCTGCATACAAGATTAATTTTAGGGAGGAATAGCATTGAAAGCCAGTATGGCATAGTAGTTTTGGGTGCTAAGCTCAGACTCTGGAGACCAAAGTTCAAATCTCCACTAAGTCATGAAAACCTGCTAGGTGGCCTTGGGAAAGTCACATTCTGTCAGCCTCAGAGGAAGGCAAGGACAAACCTTCTGTGAAGAAATCTTGCCAAGGAAGCTTAATGATAGGGTTACCTTAAGGTTAGAAATTACTTGTGACCGTAACAAGAACATTGGGAGATGTAGGTATGTAGAAATAGCTGTAGGTTTGGAGAAACAGCTATTTGATAATACATCTTTCTCCTGATGCAGGATTCCAGCCAATACCAGATATGTGGGGAGGGAATGTTCCAGTCTGATGCCAATGAGCGCTTTTCTTCAAATGCATCTAGCACCAATGAGAAGCAATACAGATGATTGTCAGGGGGCTGGACAAAGACTAAGTATTAAAAATTACCAACCTATGATAAGATCCTGACAATCAGAATCAATCCTGTGCCTGCTATTTATTTTTAAAAAGTCATTCATGTGTCTGTCAGTGCCGTCACTGCCATCTTTCATTTAGGAGTTGGGGTCATTGGTCTGTTTCTCTAGCAGATAGGTTCCAGAAGATGCTGTTAGGCTATTCCAACTCATTTCAAACATTTTTGCGGGCTTTGTTCCCTTTGTTATTTTCCCATTTCCTGTATGATATTAAGCTATAGGTAAGGTCATAAGAGATTTGGAGGAGTTGTCAGGGAACAGATAACATCACTGAGTCAACTTTAGAAAAAAGAGAGAGAGAGATGAGAGAGAATATTTTTTGCCACTTTTTAAAGCTCTCTCAGGCCTGCAGTTCCATGGCTACTTTGGAAAGTTTGTCATTAAATGAGCTGAAGCGATTAGTGGCAAATGGACCTAACAGATGGCTTTACAATTAAACGCTTGACATTTTTAAAGTAAATACAGTTTTAAGTACAGAGTCCCTACATTTGCCAAATAAATTTAGCTTGAGTAAATAACTGCTTGGCTAGTACTCTGAATACCTTCAGTGGCAGGACAATTTGTTATTCTTGCACTAAACATAAGGTTGCTCTGAGGCATATTTTTGTTCTCTCAAAGTGGGACTGCTCAAATAGGTCTGAAAATCATCCTTTTTTTTTTTTTTCCCGGAATGACTGCTAAATGTTGTTCAATGAACTACTACAGATTTCTGTGATGACTATCACAACTGGATTAAAAGAAGTAAAATAATTTCTTTGGATCCAAAGTTATATGGTTCACAGATAATCACAGAGATTCTAAAGACCAAAAATTGTTTAGTCAAAATAGCTCCTTCAAACATTCCCCATTCATTTTCTTTATTGGTGATGAAGAGTGGTGGCTTTGGCTTGAACAATCAAACTAGGAACTACCTTTCCCCCAAATAAATAGCAAACAAATGATTCTTGGGGGAAAAAATTCTGACTTTACAAGTTGCACAACAAAAGCAAAGCAAAACAAAAAACAACAAAAAACTTTGCCGCATCTATGAATAATTTGTAAACAACAGAGCTAAAGTTATTACATGGTATTGCTTTGTTCCAAGGGAAAAGATTACCTGACAAGTAAGAATTTCTTCCATTGGAATATACAGTTTGGGTGATTGATGAAAGTATAAATACAGCTGTAGAGAACTTGTATATACCCCCCTCCTCAGACAACACACACTGAAGTAATTACCTGAATCTGTCTTATTTTCCAGGTACATGCAAATAAAGATAAGACATGCTGGTATTCATTGTTCTTCAATGCTGTTTTGTTTTATTTTTTAAAGAAAACATCTACATTTTCTTGTCATAACATTCAAATATACTTAGCTGAAGAAACAATTTTTCTATAGAGCTGCATACTTTGTGCTTTTGAAACAGTACTACCCAAAATGATGGTCCATGGATCAGTGCTGCTGCCTGATCCATTTACTATTGGTTCCTAGACTATTTCCATGAAAAAACAACAACACTATTATTGCCAGTAGGCTAAATATGGTACTGGTTCCTGCTGCTTTGGACAAAAAGAATTGATAGTCCCTTGCATCAGAGAGGTTAAGATACACTGCTCTTATTATCCTAAGAGTTGGAGGACCCTCAATGTCCCCGCTAAGACTTGGGGGACATTGGGGTCCAAGTACAATGCCGATGTTTCCTTAGATTTTGGGAAAATAATAGCTTAAAGGAGACCTGCAAAGGAAGGGTAATGGAAGGACCTTTCACCTATATATGCCAGTACTAACTGTAGAGAGGACACCAGTTAAAGGTAAAAAAAGTACTTTACTTGAATTGACGAATGCACCAAAAATCAGACACTCTTAAGAACCATACAAGGCTATCAGAAAGTGAGGCAAGGAAGGTTGGATAGAGAGAGATTGGGTAG
Source organism: Ctenosaura bakeri (assembly GCA_948474755.1). Classification (NCBI taxonomy): domain Eukaryota; kingdom Metazoa; phylum Chordata; class Lepidosauria; order Squamata; family Iguanidae; genus Ctenosaura; species Ctenosaura bakeri. Next base: position 103,899 of record CAOLHI010004520.1, read on the forward strand.
AAAGGGTGATAGTTATCAGTCCTGAAGATGGGGTCACAGCAGAAGTACTCAGACAGAGTCTGAGGTAGCACAAAGGAACAGTATTTTGGGGTACCACATACATTCAATGTACTACAAAGGGGTAGGGTTGAAGCTAGGGTTTTTATACCCTATTTCAGATCCTGAAGGGATGCAATGACAAAGTTGTAATGGCTTTTGGACCCCCATGATATTGACAAAGGGGGTCCAAAATGGGCTGATTGCTTATCTCTGGAATGATAAAACAGTGATGGACTCATGACAATCTCTTAATGTTCGGTCAGGTAGATTGTATTGAGAAGATCTCTATAGGGCAAGATCAATGGATAGTCTCTGATTGCTCACAAATCTGGGCAGTTTGTCTTTCATTGTATTTGGAAATGCAAAGAACCTGGAGTGGTGAAAGGATTAGCAAAAACCCATTAGTGATAGTTTTTTTTCCTGCTTAATCCTCTCTGGACTTGTGTCTCTGAATATGTTTCAGGTCAGCTTGACACCAAAATACATCTCTGGTCAGTGTGACCTTGACCATATTCTCCAGTTATTAATAAGTCCAATTCATGAAAATTGCATATCTTGTAGGAGGGCTGGCAGGGTAAGGTAACACTCTATACTATGAACATTCCCTATATTGGGGCTTGTAGCCCTGCTGATTTATTTCCTTCTATAGGAGCCAAATATGTTGTTAGAAATCTGACAAAACATGAAGGTCCAAGAATTTGTGTTAAGGTATTCTAACCTCTTTGCTAACCATTCCCTAATTAGATGGCTTCCAGATGTGTTAGACTAAAAGTCACATCATTTCAACCCAGCATGGATCATGCCTATTTCAATTTGTGTAATGGGAATAGTATTCCAACATACTTGGAAGACTTCAGAAGCCTGTATTTCTCTAATATCCATGAACATTTTCTTTTTTAAAAAAAAATAATACTTCTAACAGTTAATATTTCTGCTTATTGCATTCTCAAAAATGATTTTGAATGTTTTGCAGTGGGAAGATATCTATTTTCATATTAATATTTGAAGCAGATTCATGTTAGAGATTTACAAAGTTCCCAATGCACACTATAACAGAATATGGGCAGTTTCTTATAGGGAGAATAAATATAATATTCTAAAGGTATATTTAACTAAACAGTGGTATGATGATGTTCTAGCTCCCAGAGACCAAGACCATTTCCACACTACAGTGTTAAAGTGCTGCTATTCCACTATCAACCTCCTATAGAATTCTGGGGTTTGTAGTTTAGGGAAGGGCACTTTGAATTCTCAGCCAAAGAGCTCTTTGGTCTCAGTAAACTACAAACCCCAGAATTCCACAGGGCATTGAAAGTGGAATAGCAGCAGTTTAACACTGTAATGCGGAAATGGCCCAATAGGGAATGGCCAGCTTCTTAGGAGGTTGGAGGTTATTCCAGCAACTGGGAGCAGCAACCAAGAAGCCCCTGCTCTTGTATTTCTACCAAACAAAAGGTAGAGTATAAATTAAATGAACAAATTGTGATTGTGGGACTAGCTTTAGATTCCTAGTGGACATATTTCTTCTGTTCATGCATTAACAAAAGATACTTACACAAAACTAGGTCTCACAGTGTTATAGAAGCCCATATACCTTGCACTTTGGTGAAACTGCAAGGTTTCATAATGTAGTGGTTCACAGAGTTAAAATAAAGTAATAAAATGCATCTGGCAAGTATAGTTACCTTATTTTTTTGTTCCAAATATTATAATATCCTATTCTTTCTGTTGAAAATATGGTTACCCAAATTGTCTGTCATTCTTGTGTACCTTGCCTGCATTGCTGTGATGATTCATTGAAGCACTGGAATCAAATGAATAGTGGTATTGGAATGATGCATTGCACTAATACATTATGAATCCAACAATAAGTTAATGATGTATTGCAGTAATACATCTGAATGATGTCTGGTGCAGAATCTCTTTTTGTGCTCTTTTTTTTCTTTATCAAGCAAAGATAATTTTGTAATGAAGAGAGGGAACGCAAGAGAAGTGAAGGATAGGCCACTCTAAATTCTTTAAAGCATTAAATCTAGATAACAACATTGGCCCAGCAGTAGCATACTGATTTTATTCAAGATTGTCACATGTAAACCTTAAAGTATAGGATCAGAACTAAGTAGGAGGGTGTGCAGTTTGAATGCAGATATTCTTATGCAACAGGGAAAAAGAGACGTGAAGAAGCTAAACTTCTAGTCCTAAAAATTTCACAGAATATTTCATGAAACTTAATGCTTTACATAAAAAAGTCAAGAACAAGTGAATGATCTTTATTGTGTAATAATAATAATAATAATAATAATAATAAAAAAAAAACAGTATGCATTTGTCTAAAACTCAGTGGTACAACACATGCACTTTTCATGAAGAGAATACTAGTTTCAGTCATTTGAATCTCCAATTAAAAGGCATTCTTGACCTGATCTCTGCTAGTTGCAGGGCTTGTACAGTAATGAGAAATTTGCCAAAGAGGCTTAGTCAAAGCTCGTAACATCTATGGTATTAAGCAATTTTGAAAACATCTATGCCAGCACTGTTCAAAGACATAGCCATGATAGGCTCTATCAGTATTCAAAGGATCTTGTAGGACTTTTAATGCCTAATTGAGAGAAGGAAGTTTGTAGCATAATCTTTCATAGACTGAATGTACTTCATCAGATCTGATCATCAGCCTACGAAATCTCAAAGCTACTACAAAATTTCTTGACATCTATGCTGATAGGCATTCCTCCATTTCCATTCTACACTGTTATGGTGCTATTATTCCACTTTCAACATACTATAGAATCCTGGGCTTTGTAGTTTAGAGAGGGACATTTAGAGGGCCTCAGTAAACAACAAACCCCAGAATTCCACAGGATGTTGAAAGTGGAATAATAGCACTGTAACAGTGTAGTGTGGAAATGACACAACCTACCTCTTTCTTCAGTAAGGACATCTCAGTCATGCTTGAAATTGAAATGCCGGGAAGGCAGCCCCAAGAAAGGAGTAGACTAGATGAAAGTGAAATTGTGTTTGAATAATGCAGCAATAATTTTAAAACCCCGGTTCTAGTTGAAAAGATTCAAACAGAACAGAACTTAACAGGAACCTTGCTGGGTAAGGACATAATGTTTGCTGTTAACAATACAGACTTCCTTCCACATTTATGGGTTTGACCTTTGAAAATTTGATTATTCAGGAGGGTGTGTGTGTGCCTCCCTTCCCATCCTCCTTCATTTCCCTTGTGTTCTGCTGAGTGCAGAGAAGGAAGGCAAGCATGCCCAGGCAAAAGGCGAGAGGATGAGGAGGAGGCATCCAGGGCCTCCCTCTCCCATTTCCTTATCTTTGGCCCCAGTGCTGAGAACACACACCAAAGCAGAAAGCAAGGAAATGGGAGAGAGGCCATATGTGTGCATTCTCCTCTCTAGACCTCCTTCCTCTCATTCCCGTGCCTTTGACCCTGGCATGGAGAAGGAAGGCATGCTCTCCAGGACAAAAGGCAAGGGATTGAGAGGGGGCAGTGACAGAAGGGAGTGGGAGGGAAATTGCCAGAGTGGAGTTATTCAGGGATCTGTGCCTTGAACCCTTGCAAAGGTGGAGAAGCCACTGCATATGAATTGGTTCATGGGAAAACAAAACAAAAGCATCCTGAAAAGACCAATGACAGATCTCTTTTATTGTGGCAGTACACTGATGGCATCTTTATAGTATGGGTGAATGATAAAGGATGCCTATAAAAGTTTGAATATTTTATCAGTTATATTCATCCCATGATCAGTTTCTGTCTGGCAGAATATTGATCCATCCCTTTCTCTGATTTCTTTCTCAAAAACAGAATTGTAACTAATCTTTAATAATTAGCCACCCACACCTATCTAGACTGGAAATTTTGCCATCTCAAACATATAAAAAGAAATCTGTGGCAATTTCCAACACAACTAAGTACACTTGGCCTTCCATATTCACTAGGGTTAGGGGTGCAGGACCCTCACAAACGTGAAAAATCACAAATATTAAAATATATGTGTGCTTGCGCATCTGTGTCTGTTGGAAGGTTGCTAGGGTATGGTGGGGAGAATGGCCACTCAAGGTCCAAACCTGGTCAGGGAAAGGTGAGGGAAGGGGGAGGGTGTCAACATGGTAGCCCTATATTTCCTCTCTCACCCATCTCTTTCCTTGGGTGTGTGTGGGCCATTGGGAAAGGTTTTGTGGTGCTGATAATTTAGACTGCAAGCTGTCCTCAGCTGGCCAGACAGCAGCTGGAGGAGGAGGAGGAGGAGGAGGAGGAGAGGCAGATTTTTAAAAAGCTGCACAGCCTGATTGGAGCCACCAAGAGGGAAAGTTCCTCTGGAAAAGAAATACCTGAGGTGGAGAGGGGCAAGGTTTGAAGAAACTTGCGGGCAATCAAATCCATGAATGTCAAACTTGCAAATGTGGAGGGCCAACTGTAATGGCTCTTGGCCCATAGTGACATTAACAGCCAGCAGACACATTGAATGAAGGAAGTTTTTACAACTGATGATTAGGGAGTAGGAGGATGTTTCTATCCTCATCCCACCAGCAAGCAAGACTGCAATAAGGAATTGTAACAGGGTTCCTGCTTCTGATTGTCATAGCCTTGCATCCTGGAAGGAGGGAGCTGGAAACATAATCCTCCTCAGTGCTGCCGCTGGCTGTTCAAGTGGGTTAGGAGAACATTTATGATTGTGTCAATAATGCCTCTATCATGACTATATAGTGTTACAGAACATGGAGCCATTATGGATCAGCAGCTCTGGACTAGAAATCTGTAACTGCAGTAGAGAATGCCAGCCACTATCTTTAGTTTGGCTGTCAGAATTGGGCACGTCCACATTGAAGAAATGCACCTTATAAGAGCCAGTGAACTTAAGAAGTGCCTCCTTTACCAAGAATATTCTCCTCATACTATTTAGTAACATCAAGTGACTAACTGGCTTTTCAAGAGAAAAATCATCTGCATGAAATGGATGAGTCAAACAACAGTGGGCAACATATTCCATTTCTGGTGGATTTCATTTCAGCGTTTCCTATTTACTATATGGCAGTCAGGGGAAGATATTCATTGCTAGCTAGCTCTGAACACCTTGCTAAAATTATCAGCAATTCTCCAGATTTGTATCTGTCTGCAAATTTATGAAGTTGCTACTGAGAGCTGTCTTCAAGTTACCTTGTAAACCCAAGCACTTCACCACTTGTTGAACATAGGCACCTTTAAGAGGAATGTAACTGGCATGGCATTCCATATTAAAAAGAACAGCATTTGAGGGTTCTGTAGTCGAACTTATGTCATTGAATGAAGAGGACTAGGTTGCTATCTACAGTATGTAGGCAAAACAACAGACAACCATAAGTCTGTACTCCTCACCAGAAAATTAGAACAACCAGTGGCTAGAATTTTAACTCCCCATTGCAAGGGCTCTGGAAAATGTTTGCTCAAAAGTATAGGGAAAGATGCAAAATGGTGGCCACACTGACTACGCAGTTGCAGCTGTTGGCACTCAACAGGTAACAAACAAAAAGAGGAAAAAGTGGGGGAAAGGAAAGAATTAGTGTTGCCCCAACCCCAAGACACTATTGGAGAATTCCCTTCCTCCTGGAGAAATTTGGTGAAATGTTTTCCCCAGTCTCAATTTGTCTCCCCATAAGAAAGATGAAGAATTTTGAGAGACCATTTGCTCACAGTGGCAATATTGTAATATAGAAGGTGCCATGATTTATGAAAATAAATAAATAAAAACTAAAAAATATTAAATAATTAAGTTACACAGCTAATTCAAATCAGCACAACAACGATTTTCGTATCTATTGTATTTTTGCTGTGTAATTCCTCTGTTTCTTGTAATTTAATGTAGGAAATATTTTTGAAAGAAAGTTTTAGATAAATGCAGTTTAATAACTTTACATCTTATTGCTCTAACTTACAAAAGAACCTTAACTCCCTTTGGCCATACTAAATTCTTCTCCCCCCCAATATTCTCCATGGATTTGATCTTTTTATTCATTGTTAGCTTGTGTTTTCATTTTACTTTTTCATTCTGCGGATTAGCTCAATAAAAACAATTATGGAAGTCACAAAGAATCTCTGATCACTGGTCTGGGGGGGGGAACACACACACATGCCCCATTCAACATTTTGGACAGCCAATACCAGTCAAGGAGGCTGTGAACTAGAAGAGCCAAAGATCTGACTCATCATAAGGAATTCCTTCTTAAGAATAGCTGATAACAAGTATAGATTATATAATACCTGTTTCTACCTCCTGTCAGAAATCTTTTAGGGTCTTGTATACTGAAAGGAGATGAAGAATGAGGATTCTAATGATTCCTTCAGAGAGCCACATTTACATTAGCAACTTACCTACAGTGAAAATAGATAACTAGATATATTTCCAAATTGCCTTGGGAGGATGCTTCTAAGCACATCTGTCACCAAATCTGAACAGAAGGTAGCTATTCAGCTTAATATTTTCTATGAATGTTTACCTTTGTTCCTGTTACAGACAGTTAACATAGCCATATTGTAGAGCTAAGTATAACAATGGATCCCAACATGTGATCAATTTGGGGAAAAAAAATTAAAAAAGACCTTCTGTTTCATGTGAAATCATATGCTTCTAGGCTATCAGAATTTTCCCGATGTGAATATAGAATCATAGAATTATAGAAATGTAGAGTTGGAAGGGACCACAAGGGCCATCCAGTCCAACCCCCTGCCATGCAGGAACACCCTCAAAGCACTCCAGCCTCTGCTTAAAAACCTCCAAGGAAGGAGACTCAATTATAAACCATAAAAATTCCATCTATGGAAATTTTTTCTACTTTTTACTACAAAGCAGCATGCAGACTAAATCCACAGCATGTGAAGGATGTTTTACATTGCATAACATGTTGGTTGTAACATTGTAATCTTTTATTGTGACACAATTTACTAAGTGGCTGAAGAAATGTCTGGAAAATATTCACTTGTCATAGAGGAGGGATTTATAGAAATGTATTCTTTCAATGTTCCTTTTTCTTTTTTTCAAATTGATTTTTGCTGACTCTAGATCTCTATATTAAACATGGAAAAGGATGCAGCTGGAGTTAGAAATCTATATATTTCTAGACTTACGTTGCATTCCATGCAAAGGGGGAAATTTGCAATTCCTTGGCTCATAGGGGTCCACAGGGGACAGACATAACAAATCTATACCCTACAGATTTATTGGGACAAAATATGGTCTTAGCTTTTATTTGTAACTACTGCGTATTGGCACAGCATAAGGAACAGATTCTAGTATCTGCGCTCCCCATGCTAGGTGCTGAAATCTCTCCTCTCCAGCCCACCTTCTTGGGGAAGACTTTGGAATGGCAGAAATTGAGGGTTCATGTGGTGTCATGCCCTGCTTTCAGATCATGGACTCTGACTCAGAGTTTGACACAGAGGGAGGGCATACCAAGGCCTGCTGTACAGAGAGAGAGGTTACAGTGCCAGAAACAGAACAGGAGGCAGTGCCAGCTCCAACAGAGAGTCCTGCCTCTTCAGATATAGAGGAGCACTTACCTCGACCCAGCTTTGCAGTGCACAGGCAGCAAAGAGAGTGCCAGTGCTGCTCTCTCAGGATTTATAACCAACAACAATTAATCAAATCTCAGCTGCAGTAGGCTCAGGACCTATTTAGCTGACATCCTTCCCCTCCAGGAGATGTCAGAGCTTATCTGACCTACTACCTTGCTGGATGCCTTGATGAATGCTTGGATTGACCTTGGATATTCCCTTGCTGTGAAACCCTGCTGGACTTTGATTCCATGCTTACTGCCTGAAAGTAAGTAAAAAGCTGGGAAATATTCAGTTTGTTTTGTTTGATTTATCAGCTGTGCTGGGACTTAGATAGGACACATAGGCACACCATCTGCAGTCATTTTAAGGTATTTTTCTGAAGATAGAGGTCTTCCATTTAAGAGGAGAGGTAGGGGAGTAATTGCCCCCATAGCCTATAGCACTGGGTCATCTCTATTGAGAAAGCTATGTGGTTTTAACTCATGAAAACTGAAGTTTAGAACTGGGGTATACATGGCAAATTAGTCTGTCCAGCATGATCACTTTCTGCAGCACGTTACATTGGACGCAGAGCACTCCACCGAAGATAACTTTAACAAGCAATATTTTTGATACATTCAGAGTAAC